>JAQZBX010088069.1:0-12788 GCA_029593785.1 Cabassous unicinctus | reverse complement strand
GCTGTAAGATACTACATTCTTTTTAAATGAATAAGAAAAATATTGCTCTCAAGATTTACTTGCATTTTCACAAACATAAACTCTTTGTTTTATAGAAATTATTGTCTAATTAATATGAATATCCCAATTTAGAAAATAAGAAGTAAACTGGATATAAAAAGTTTCAACAGGGAACAACTATTTACATTGTAAAAGATTGATTTACTTTATTAAAGGCTTGCTTGTGTCTCTGTGTGTACACGTGTTGTGTGTGTATCTTGAGCTATTTGACTCGTGACAGGGTGGGGTTGGGTGGCAAGAAACTCATAGCTGCTGCAATTTGAAGGTCAATAAAATGAACATAAATCTGAATTCATATTAAAATGATAAATAGTTTAGTGTTCAAAATTGTATTATTATGACCATGTTTCTGTTATTACAGTGCAAACCAAAAAATATATAGTAATAGAAAACAAAAAAGCTTGCAAAATAAACTACTAGAGAACCCTAAAAAAAAAAAAAAAAGCAATCAGAAAACTTCGTTCAAGTTTGCACTAGTGAGAATTTTTAATCCTGGTTATGGACATCCTACATCAACCTTAAACTTTTTCCTTGAGCAAGGTGTGTATAAATAAGGAAAGAAAGGAATAATTACGTAAAAAGATGAATGATTGGTAAAAGTGGAAAATGCAGGAGATATGGTTATTGGGCATTATCACAGTTTTTCAGAAATATTCTTTTTATATTATGAAAACAAACTCAAAATCTTTCCACTGAAACTGATGCATATGGAGTTTAATGCTATTAATACTCCACAAATAGTTTACTTGAATATTTGAATTTGTAGATGCTTTTATTCTGTTTTAAACAAACATAACTCTTATATGCAAACAGTTAAAACAAAATGCAGAAAAAATGGAAAGAATGCTCTTTTCTAATTCTGAAGATATTGATTCATTTTAAAACACCAAGGGTGATTTAGATTTTTGGAAGAACGAAGGAGGCATGAAGATTTCTGAACTCACATAAACACAAACCACTACTGGGGAGCCAGCCACAGGGGACAGCTGTGATTTATAAACTGCATGAGTGCAAGGGCTTTTCTTTTTTGAATAATAATAGAAACAACAACAAAAACCCTCCAAACTGAAACTGGAAAGGAACAGAAACATTGTTTTCTTACTAATATGAGGTTGGAAACAGATTGGCTTTCAAGTGAATTGGCCATGACCACAACAGCACTTGGATCTGACTCCAACTGATATTGCAGGCAGATGTGAGTTGGCATTTGCAGGCTCACATTCAAAAACTTTTCTACTTGCTCCCACCAGCACATTGAAGCTGGCCTTTCTGGAGCGGCACAAACTGATTATAAACACCCATTACCTGAAAACATGCTGTTTGGCTTAATATGGGACCAGTGACACTTAAGCTCTGATGTATAAAAATGCAACATTTATCCAGGATATTTGACAAATGCTCAGAAATATATATCATGCTGACTGCTGTTAAAGAAACAAGCTTCTCCTATAAAGCTCATTAACCCCATTTCCACTTACTGAATAAAGTTCTGTTTTGTCTGGGAGGGACCATGATACCACACTTACATGGCTTCAAAGTGAGGAGTGAGGAGGGGGAGAGAAGAAGGAGAAAATGTGGATTTCTCGCTAGGACCCAAGGACATGCCCATGCTTCTCCCAGTGTGTGTTTTAAGTGCCTATTATCTATTTATTTCATTTATCTAACTGTCTTATTTCAAAAACGATTTGAGAGCACAACAATGACACGCTATTTTCTAAATGAATTTCCTTGATATACAAAGGGCTCATAGAAATCCATAAGAAGAACAGTTTCCAAAGGATGTGGACAGAAAAAGACATACAAATTGCTTGAAAATAGTTTCACTTATCAGTTGAGCAGAGATCACAACTTTGAAAATACCCTGAGGGGGAAGATGTGATAATACATAGTGCTGGTGAGTTTGTGGGAAAACAGGTATTCTCGTACTGCTAATCGGAGTGAAAATTAATACGAGCTTTTTGGACAACAATTTGGCAATATCTTTCCAAATTTAAGATACATGGATTTGGGAAGTGGGTGTGGCTCAATGGATAGAGCCCCCGTTTACCATGTGTGAGGCCCCGGGTTCGCTTCCCGGGGCTTCCTTGTGAGGGCAGGCCAGCCCACGCGGCGTGGTGGGCTGATGCAGCGGGACCTCACAGCAAGGGGGAGATAAGCAGACACGGAGAAGACACACAGCGAATGGACACAGCAAGCACAAGCAGCAAGGGGGGGATAAATAAATAAATAAATAAATCTTTAAAAAAAAAAAAAAAAAGATACATGGATTTACTTGTCCTGAAATTCTTCCAATGGATAAGATTCCCTCATGTGCTCACACAATTTGAATATGGTACCGTGGCTGCCTCTGCCTGTTGGGTGGATGGAGGCCAGGGTATGAGAGAGACTCATTTATTCTCTGCATGCCATTTGTATTGTTTAAGTTTTCTAAACATCTGCCTGTATTACTTAGTTACAAAAATAAATTTAAAAATATATATGTTGAACGTAAAAGTGATTATAAATTCATCAAACAAAATTGAAACGGCCTACAAAAATATGCCCAGATCATAGTAAATGGCATGAAAGTGAGGCATTAAGCTAAGGGGAAAATAAATGTAGGAATGCTGAGATGAAGCCAGGAGGAAGTCATCATGCCACGCATGGTTGCTAGAGGTGCCTCAGGTTCCTAACAGCCAATGAAAGGAAAGGAGGGAAGCAAGTCTGCGCACATGATTCAGAGTGTCTCTGAAATGAAAACAACCATTTGCCAAATGTATAACCATTCCGGGTCCTGAGATCCAAGAGGAATTTCTCCCATGGGTCCTCATAGAGAGGACTATAGAAAATAATGTCCTCAAATCCCAGCCCAGAGTCAATTCAATAACAAGTTTCAATAACAACCATTGCTCTAAATTCTCATTTCCTCCTTGAAATAGGAGTCTATCTCCACACCCCTTAGCAGTGTCTCCCATTCCAGTGGACAGATAGTACATCCCTGTCCTACTCTCTGACATTGGCTCCCACATGGAACTTCCTTTGGTCAATGAAATGAGAATGGAATTGGCATAAGAAGAGGATGTAAATGTACTTGCAGGTTTTGGCCTGACCTTTTGAGCATCAGCCTCCACCGTGAGAAGGTCATGCCCCATGGAACCATTGCTCCCCCAGCTTGTGTTCTGGAATGAAGACATGTGGAGCAGCCCTGAATGAGAAACCAAACTTGGGGTCCAGTTGATCTCATCTGAGCTGCAGCTGACCTGCAGCCAAACTGCAGACCTGTGTATGTGTAATAAATGTTTGCTCTTGTAGGCAAATAAGCTTTGGGAGTTTGTTACTCAGTATGATTGCAATAGAAGCCTGCCTATTATAGCCTCAGAGGCGGGGACTAAGGAGTATAGAAAGAGGCTGTTGAATTGTTGGAGATAGTGGAACAGGCAGGTCCTCTAATAGAAGTATATAAATGTCCCCTAAGTTCATGACCCTGATGTACCAGATGAATGAGCTGCAGAAGCACCTAGTTTTATGAGAAGAATCCTTCCCCCATGTCATAAGAATACTGCACGATGCCTTTGGGCATTCAATGAGTGGATGCTTAGAAATTGGGATGGAGGGGCAAAATTTGCATGTGTGTCTGTGTTTTGGGGGGTCACCTGGGGCTGGAGAGACTTCTCCATCATTCTAGGCCAGACTGTGAAGAGTGTTGTTGCTAAAACCACGTCAAGGTCAAGGATCAAGACCCAAGTGCAGGCTCAACAATCCCAAGCCTGACATTAGGGCTTCTCCCCACTCCTTCAGCGTGGCTCAGCTCTCCAGGAGTGATGTCGGTGGGGTGTTAAGAATAGTGTCAGGTGAGAGTGGAAGGCAGTGTCTGAACCTGTGTGTGAACAAGGGGTCGCTCCAAAAGGGGTAACAGGACCCTTGCAAGCACAACCATGATTCTACTGGATTGATTCAAACAAAAGTCTTGGAGCAAATTTTGGCATACTTTAAAAAATTGGCTTTTTGAGTCTAGACAAGAAGAGACAGTTCAGCAGAGATTCAAGCTTTGACTGCGTCCCAGGTCCAAAAGCAAATGTAGCAACAGGGTTTAAGGATTGCTGGACACTCTGCTTACCAGGAGGCATACTGTAAGGAAGCAGGAAGAAGACGATTGCCTTTAAGACTTCCTTACGAAAGTTAGCAGTCTAATCCATAAAGGTGAATTTTGGGTGGGTGCAAATGTAAGTAAGGCCCAGGTGGCAAGTGGTGTGGGGGTGGGGCGGGAAAGCCACTGTGGTACAAAGGGATGGCTAATCAAAATCTTGACTTCCCAGTCCACCTTTGTCATTGGGGCATGCTAACTCTTCCGTGCTCCCCTTGTAGGCAACCGCCCCATGCTTGATGTCTCCTTTTATCTGTGTTTCATTGTTAAACCCGGAGCGTTATTTTTATTTAATGTGAATGGTGTATTATGTGTATTGTGGAACTCACTGTAGCAGTGTGATATTATTGATGAATTCCAAAAAGAAATATTGGATTATATTTGTAAACTGGTCTTTTCCTGTGGGCATATTAGAGTGTATTGGATTCAGAGGTTTTACTTTTACTTGATTAAATAACTATTAAGGCTTTGATTGGGCCACATCAGTAGGACATTGCATCTCACAGAGAAACTGCACTGCAGAGAAGGGAGGTTGGAGTTTCAATGCTGGAGCCTGGGGAAGTAAGTACACAGAGGAGCATGGTCGTGAGGAAGGAGAGAAAGCCCCAAGAAAAGAGATGAGCCATTTGCCTGCTAGTCTACAGCTGGTCTTGTGGAGAGATGCAAGCCTGAGCCCAGAGAAAGGCAAGCCCCAGGAAGACAGGAACCCAGGAAGCCTGAACCCTTACTGATGTTGGCAGCCATCTTGCTCCAACACGTGGCAATGAACTTTGGTGAAGGAGGTAACTTGTGCTTTATGGCCCGGTAACTGTAAGCATCTACCCCAAATAAATACCCTTTATAAAAACCAACCAATTTCTGGTATTTTGCATCAGCATGCCTTTGGCTGACTAATACACTTCACCATGCTTCTTACTCTTTAGTTTCATCCTTGCTGTCCCCTGCACCTAGTTCTTTGCTTCTGTTTCATGGTAGGTATTCTTGGTCCTGCACCACTGAGTTATCCATCTCCCAGGCAATAGCCCCTTAAATTGCTTACAATGACCCACTGTTAGAAACAAGGCTGGAATGAATATCCCAGTAAAGCATCTCCCTATGGAACTGGGTAGAAATTTCTCTGGAGACTTCTGGAGACAGAATTCCTTTGTCCTAAGGCATTTTTTTACACTTAGAAGATGTGGGGTTTTATGTCCCACCTTGAAGGAGTTATTAGTCTTTATTTTTTCTTCATATCCTCTCCATACCAAAACCTCCAATCAGATTTCCCATTGCTGTAATGGAGCCACCATTCCCACAAGCTGGGCACTTCAGAATCGCCTTTGTCCTCTCCCTTCTCTTTCTTTCTCGTTAACTTCAAATCCAATCAGATTCTTAGAGATCCCACCTCTGCCAGGTCTCTTGTCTACACAGCTTTTCTTTTTTTTTCCATTCACACCATCATGAATCTGGTTCAGGTATTGCTTATTCCTGATATAAATGCAACAGATTTCTAATTGGTCTTCCCACTTCTGGGCTTTCTGCAATGTGAGAAGATTCTATGTGTGGATGCATATCTTGGGTTCTATTATATCTTCAATCCTAAGTCTTCAGTGTCTCCCCATGACCTTCTAAAATCAATACAGCTTCTTTAGACTGCCACCCCACACCCTCCACCAAATGACCCTGGACTCTTGTTCCAAACCTGAAGCCCCACTTCAGTCTTGTCTCTTCCACTTTCCTCCCCCTAGCTCCTCTTCTCAGTCCTTCAGCAATGTACAAACACTCTCTAGTAAGAGTACCAAATCTCTTAATTTCTCCCAGTTTAGGTCTGTGTATCTTTAGGAGGGAAGGGAGAATCTGAAAGAAAGGGTGGTGAATGCTGATCTTTTGAATATTCCCTACTTAACTGGTTCAATGGAAGAATCTCGATTCTGTAGTAAAAGGAAGATTTGCGCAGAGGGAAAAAGCCATTTGGTTTCTTCTGCTGTTTCCTTGAAGATGACTTCTTTTTCTCTTTCTTTCTTTCCCTGTTTCTCTGTCTCCTTCTCTCTCTCTGTCTGCCCTCTTTCCCTCTGGCCTTCTCCCCTCCCTTCCTCTCCGTCTCTATTTCTTTGTGTCTGTCTCTCTGTCTCTCTCAGTCTCTCTCCCTCCCTTCTTGCTGCCATCCTGTTGATATCTTGGCTGGGCTGTCTCCCCAACTTTCATTCTCCTTCCCCTCAAATTCACTTTCAGCACCAAATATGAAGGCTGAGGTTTGATCCCACCACACCCCACCCCCAGCTTTGGAGCAGTGTTTCAGCCTCTCACTTATCCAAGTGGGGAAATGGGAGAGAAATTAGGACCCCCACATAAATTCAGATTCCTTTGTTACATCATGAAAGTCCTTGTTCTTCCTGCTGGTGACACTGGGAGCTCCTTGCTATTTGGTTTATCAAGTAAATATAGTGATCTGTATTTTCAGCACATACTTCCACTCTTTGGAAGGTGGTGCATCCATAACATGGCATACTGGTGTAGGAAATCATTTGATTTCCTAATTCCATATGGTGACATATTCCTTTGGTGATGCTCGAATATGTATGTGTTAAAATTTTTTATGTGGGTGGGGAAGGGACAGGCATATGTGTTACATCTGGAATTTCAAATGTACCAAGCAACCAGATGTATTTTCATAGGATCATATATGTATATACACATATACTACACATCTCTTTAAAATGGGAACAGTTACATTTGTATCCTCTGGTTTTGTTGACAAATCTTGTGAGTGAATAAAATCTGAGGTAGGATTAGTGGTTCATGGAGATGCAGTGTCACCAAGGGGGCGCTCGGGCAGTGGGAGAAGGAAGGACAGAAGGGTCAGCTCTCAGTTCCTCATGAAGAAACTTATGGTAGTGTGGAATTTGGTGAGTGAATGGGAGCTGTGCCTTTCTCTGGGACCCTGAGACAAGGCTTTGGGTGCACGTGGCTTATTCGGGAGCTTATCCAAGCTAGGGGCACTGAGAGGGGCCATGCGAGGAAGGGAAGTCAATGAAGGGTACATAAAAGGGTGGGCTAGTCTGTGGGCACCTGGGACTCACTCTCACTGGAGACCTTCAGAGAGACTGTGTGTAACATGCCTGAGAGTTGGCTCCTTGAAGGGTGAAGAGCCACCAACTCCACCCCTCTCTGGCTGCAGGCTGCTGTCCTTGTATGGCCAAGCTTGAACCATTGGTGAGTATTTGTCCTCAGGACTGAGCTGGTGAGCCTTCAGCTTGTGTAGAAACTGCCTGCAGGCAACTGCTCAGTGGGTTGAGGGCATCTGGGTGAGGCACTGCCAGGGTCTTCAACTGGATAAGATGAACCTGGATGATGCAGTTTTTGCTCAAGAGGGGAAGAGTCAGGGCCTGGAAGGGACGTTGTGGATAAAAGGTGGCTGTCCTGGTGCCCTGACCCTGAGGTAGATGAGGCCTGGGGACACAGCAGCAGACTCTTGAGGGGGATGCAGGGAAAGTGGCCCCTCCCAGGGACAGCATGCTTCTGTTGGGGCAGGAGGGGACTCTCAGTGAAACCTGCAGGTGAAGAGGGAGATGTTTACCTTTGAAAGGAGGTTCCAGAAGGCTTAGGGGAAGCAAAGGTGGAAGCACAGAAAGGTGCATTGAGTCAGGGAGAAGAAGCACAGGGCAACGGAAGAAAATAGAGGTCAGGAGGAGATGTGATGCAGGATGGGTTCTGTTGACTCTGTGGTTTTTCAAAACGTTTGTCCTTGGAGTCGTTGGGAGGATAGGGGCCCTCTCAGAAAGAATCATCTTCAGATAGTTTCTGAGCGACTCCAAGGATGGTTGGGTCTAGCACTCTTACTGCGTGGCTGGAGGAGCTGGTCTCTCAGGCAGCTCCTGGTTGTGGTCTGGAGTCTTTGAGCCCCTGGAATGTGGCTCTGATTTAAGGTCATTGGCCAACATGCCCCAGGACTGGCCAGAGTCAGTTCTCTGTGTCCTGAGACAGTTCCTCCAGAGTCCTGCCAGGAAGTGTAGCCACAGATGTGACTGCCTGACTCCTACCTGAAGCTGTGAGAAGGTTGAGGAGGGCATCTTCACCTTTGTCATCTTCCCATTTTAAAATGGGCACAATCCTTTCTTCCAACAGGACATTAAATTGAGCCTAACATAAAAACAAGACTTCGGTGGTGATGCTGGACAACAGGGCTTGGTGAGTCAGACACAACATCATCTCCTCTAGGTGGCCAAATGGAACCCCGTTTGAGAACCACCACTCCTGCTAGACTCAAATCTCCTCGTACATTGAACCATCACTAGACAGTCACGTGTTTAGACTCCTTGTTTTAACCATTAGAGATTGTGTTTCATCTGGGCTTGCTTGAGGTTTGCCTGGGGACCCTGCCTGTGGAGCGTGCTCCTGTGCTCTGTGCTGTCGTAGGCTGGTGTAGACGCTTGCTCTGTGCTATCGTAGGCTGGTGTAGACGCTTGGCGCTGTTTGCACAGACACCCTTTGATGAGGTACTACAGGAGAAATTTCTTTTAGTATTCCCTTGCAGGGAAAAATGTGTTTTCTGAGTTGCTACAGATTTAAAAAAAAAAATTATTTAAAATTTTGTGGCTACCAGGAATCTTTTAACATTTGATAGCCTATAAAGCTGAACTTTGTGGTTCACCCACTTTTAGCATTTATGCAGAAATTATGGAGGTGCTGATGTTACTCTGGACTTCACTGAACTATTCCTACCCTCATTTTCCCTTCACTCTGCCTTCTTTATTTAATAATTTCAATGATTTTTAAATGTGAATCATAAGAGCTCATGTTTTGAATAAGTGAAAGATTGTCTTTAGAATTGCAAGGAACTTTGACAATTTAAGGTTGTCTAAGTTTGGGTTCCCAAGTGGCAAACTCTGAGCAAGGAGTGGATGCAAGTGGTTTATTTGGGAGGTGGTCCCAGGGAGCACTAGTAGGGGAGAGGGGAAGTGAAGTAGGAAAGGAGAGGAAGCCAAGACAGGGTGTGACAGCGAGCAGGTGGCCCCTGTGGGCAACTGGAGCTCAGTCCTGCTGGGCACCTCTGGGAGACTGTGTAGAATATGCCTCAGAGTTGCCCCCCTTAGGGAGCAGGGGAGCTGGGGGTATTTATCCATCCATTCCATCATTCATTGGCTGAGGCTGTTCCTGGGTTGCTCCGTCTCCTGTACTTCTGGTCTACCCTGCATGGAGGACAAGCATATTGCTGTGACCAAAGAAAGCCTCCGGACAAAAGCTACATGTGCTTGCAATGGGAAGTGGGGAGGCTGTCCAAGACGGTGAGTGCCAAGGGGAGCCTTTTGGCTCCGTGAGCGCATGGAACACGATTGTCTTGTTCACTAGTGTTACCCAGCATCCAGCATGGTGCAGGCAAGCAGTAGATGCTCTAAGTATTTGTTGAACAAGTCACTGAATTTTATGTAAAATATTATCATGCAAAATATTGTTTCAGGAAAATTCCCTTTGCTAAACAGGCACTGGCTGATCTATGACTGGAGCAGACCTTGCCCTCTCTTTTAGCCACGGGGTGTTAAGGTGTAATCTGATAGGTAAAATCTGGTAGAGCAAAAGGTGTTGACAAAGATTTCCGGACTTGGGAGGGCAGATGTGAAAGGGCAATTGCTATGTTAGTTTGTGTTTTTCTTTTTCCTGTTCCACAATGGAAGATAGGGTTTTTCATGCACATCTGAGTTTGTGGTTGAAGATTCATACCCACCACCCATACTTCATCCAGATAAGTAGGTAAGTTAAATCAAATGAAATTTCTGCTTACTAAACATCATCGTCAGCTCTTAAACAGTTCGCTGGATTTATGAATATTATTTTAATTTATTCTGTGCTATTTCAGCCACTACAAAGATAACAGCGTTCTGCATTTATTTATGAAAATATGTTTGCTTCAGCATATTTTTTTGTTTTAATTTCTCTTAGCTACTGTGCAACACCAGCCACTGTTACTTAATTCCTTCCATATTTGTTGCTGGGTATAAAGCAATGCTTCTGGAACCATTAATGAAAGCACAAATGGATGCCCTGCAATGTGCAGGTGGATAGCAAATGATATGTTATTAGCCAAAGTCTGCAGGGAGGAAATTATTCCTAGGGAGGAAGGTAAGCTTTTCTGGGAACAATGCTAAACCTTCAGCTAACAGGAAACCATTTTATAATTTGTAATCTATGTGTGACATAATTTACATGATTTGTAAATTACTAAATGGTTCCCTAGTGTACATATATTTATGCATACATTCGTGGTGTAATCTTACCCAATTCCTCAACATTTAAAAATCATACCTTGGAGACTGGGAAGGCTTAAGTCTCCAGTCCCATCAGAATGCAAATTATTCATAAGTAGGGTTTGTCTGCCTTAGCAATCGTTAGCAATAGAAGGAAGCGTTTGATCTAATGTCCTCATTCTGCAGCAGCCCAGGGTTTTGATAGGGCCAAGCTGGGCGTCGAATCCCTATCTCCTAATCCATCCCAAGGCTTCTGCAAGCCCAAGTTGAGAAGAGAAGAAAAAATATTAGAAGAAGAAAGGGAAGACAGAGAACGAAAGATGCTGAAGTTGTGCAGAGAACACAGCTCTCTTATAGAACAAACTAAAGTGTCCCTGTCTTTCATATGTGGCCTCCTTACACGCTGCTCTCACCTGGGGAACCATGATGGGTTTGAAAGCATTCGGAAACTATTAATGAACAGTGGCTTTGGGGTCCTATTGCATTTCTCAGGGTATTTTAGAAAATTAGAAACCAAAAAGACATGGATTTCCTCATCAAATGATGGAATGTTATAGAAGAAAACTTTGGAGGATTTAAATATTTTTTCTGTTTATTCCTAATATTAACACCAATAATCCATTTTTAGTCTGAGGAGACATTTGTCCTAAAGATCTCATCCACTGAACTGATTTTTCCTTTGAATTAAAAAAAAAATCAAATAATATTTTGAAATATTTGATTCAAAAGCAATAAATGTTTACTATAAGAATTTTGAAAAATGAAAAGAAGAAAATGATAACCATCCATAATATATCTCACCATTCAGAGAAAGCCAACTTAACTTCTTTTTTTCCTGAAAAAATTTTATCTTTAGAAGTTTAATAGAAATTTTGCTTAAAATACTTTTTTATGGGGTTATAAAAGCATTTACAATATTAGAGAAAATAGTATAATGAATTCATGTACCTGTCACTCTGCCTTGAAAGTTACCACCATTTTTTTGGCCAATCTGTTTCATCTTTCTTTCCTCCTGTGTATTTTATTTTTATTGAAAAATAGTTTTTAGGTAAATCTCAGGCTTCATATAATTTGACCCATAAATACTTTAGCATGCTTCTTTAATTGATGAGCACTTTTGTCATCTAAGTGTATGCCATTATTAACCCTGAAACATTAACAATTATTTCCTAATATCATCTATTATTTGGTTATAGTCAAATCTACCAAATTGCTACCTCAACAGTCTTATTTTCTGCCTTTATTTTTCTTTTCTGCTCTTTTCTTTTGCTCTGTGGTATACACTGGGTCACTTGAGTTGTTGTATATACTGGGTCACATGTTCTACTTTCTGGATTTGGCTGTTTGCTTCCTTGTGGTGGTGTTTAATTCATTTCTCTATCTCTGATATGTCCCATAAACTAGGAGGTAGATCTGGAAGCTTGGTGAGAGTAGGGGCTGAGGGTTTTCCTCACAAGGATACTTCATCTGTGGAACGATATAGCATGAGATGACACCTGGAATGTTTGGTCAGGTGTTGTCAGTCGCATGAAAATTTCACCAAATGGCATTGATTGATGATCCTTACTTAGAACCAGTGGTATGCAGGTGCCAGCTCAGACCTGTTTGTGCTGGCTTGTACCGGCTTGCACCAGTTCACAACCACCAATGGTGTACATCTCTTCCCAACTCTGGGCTGAGTGACATCATGTTGGCAGTTTGAATCAGACCCTTGGGGAATATTTACACCACAGAGATTGGCCAACGCTACAAATCAGTCATCTCTTCCACTCCAGCAAACATTCAACATTTACCACCACACTACTGATTAGATCCATTGTTTCATTAAGGGATACGAAACAGTGATTTTCAAATTCTGTCTGCATTTATTAGCTAGAATTCTTTTATTTAAGGGAGCTTTCTTTCATTAAATGTGGTTACCTTGAACTACAGGAAAGACAGCCTAATTTTTGTTCCTTTCCTTTTTTCAATTTTCAGAGTAATAAGTTAGTTTCCTGGCAACTATCAATAGTAACCAATGAGTTATTTATTTTTTTAGCATTATGCACTCATTGATTTTCATATTTGTGATGTGTTTCAATTTAGCATATTCATTACTTTTTCTGGTATACAAATTGTTCTCTTATTGGCCAGTGAAAACCTCTTCAGGTTAGCTCCTGGGTCCTCTTGACATATCAAATCAAGAATCCCTATTTGAGAAAATGAGAATAAAACATAAAAACAATGGGATGTAGCAAAAGCAGTGCTGAAAAGGAAATTTATAGCTATACGATGTTTATATTAAAAAAGAAGAAAGAGCTAAAAAGAAGACCTAACTGCACACCTGGAGGAACTAGAAAAAGAACAACAAACTAATCCTAAAGCAAACAGAAAGGAGTAAATAA
>JAQZBX010088068.1:0-12789 GCA_029593785.1 Cabassous unicinctus | reverse complement strand
TGCTAAGACTAGTGGGTGAAAGTTTGATGAAAAAGAAAAACAACCTATCCATTCTCCAAGTATCTCCTCATGAGATACTTATTATTTACATGAAGGAAAATAGTAACTTTACAGTGGAAAACCTGGCAGATGCCACCTTACCAAGTGGTCAGTTACCAACCCAACAAGGGACAGTCACCATGTACCTCCTGATAGGACACACTGAGGACATCACATCACATCTGTATTTTAGACAAAACAGTGTGACCTACTCTAGCCATGAGGAAACTTCAGGCAAACTGGAACTAAGGGCATTCTACAAAATAACTGGGCTGTACTCCAAAAATGTCAAATTCCAGAAAGAAAAAGAAAGACCGAGCAACTGTTCCAGATGAGAAGAGACCTGACAACTAAATGGAACCTGTAGTCCTGGGTGGATCCTGGATGGCAAACAAAGCAAAACAATTCACAGCAGGATTATTCTCAATTGCCAAAGGATGGAAGCAACCCAAGTGCCCATCAATGGATAAACAAAATGCTGTATATCCATACAATGGAATATTATTCAGCTGGAAAAAGGAATGAAGTCACGATACATGTGACGGCATGGATGAGCCTTGAAGACATCAAGTTGAGTAAAATAAGCCAGACAAAAAAGGACAGATGATGTATGATCTCAATGATATGAAATAATTAGAATAAATATATTCAGCAACTAGAATCCAGGTTACCAGGGGCTAGGGTGGGGGTAGGGAATGGGAAGTTAATGCTTAATTGGTACAGAGTTTCTGTTTGGGATGATGGAAACATCTTGGCAATAGGTGGTGGTGATGGTAGCACAAGACTGTGAATGTAATTAACACCTCTGAATTGTGTAATTGAATGTGGCTAAGAGAGGAAATTTTAGGCTGGCTATATGTTACCAAATAATTTTTTAAAAAACAACATAGAACTGTACACAGTTAGCCCTAATGTAAACAATGGACTACGATTAATACCATGATTAATTGTTTCATCAACTGTAACAAAAGTACTACACTAATTCAAAGTGTTAATAATAGGGAAAACCCTGTGTGTGGAGCACGGAGGTATATGGGAAATTTGGACCTTTTGTATGATTTTTCTGTAAACCTACAACTTCTCTAATAAAAAAAAAGAAAAAAAATGATTTTGCTATAAAGAAGTTTAGTGGGACAATTGTCTAAATTTCAATAAGGCCTGAGGATTTGATAATAGTATTATATCCATGTTAATCTCCCCATTTTGATAGTTGTACTGGGGTTATGTGAAAAAATGTCCAGAGGTTTAGGAAATGCACAATGAAGTATTTAGAGGTAAGGGAATATCATGAAGTCAGCTTACTCTCAATTGTTTCAGGAAAAAAAATGGATGCTTCAAAAAAGTTGAAAAAGTTACATATATGAACACACATATGTGTGAGTGTGTGAGGACAATTAAGCATATATAGTAAAGTGTTAATAACTGTGGAATCTGGTAAATAATCTAAGGATTATATTCATACTATTTTTTGCTACTTTTCAGTCATTCTGAAAATGTTTCAAATACTGGTTTTTAAACGTAGAAAGCATGTTCTCAATACAATATCATTATGTAAGTGAAAGGAAACCAGTCCTTGCCCAAGGACACGTATATATGCAGTGAAAGCACAGAAACATTGATGACGGTGGGTGCCTCTGTGAGAAGGTAGAGGCTGTACAAAAGCCAGTTTCCTTTTTCCAGCTGGTGGGTCATACGGGGCTATCCGTTGCATCATTGCTAATATTTTATATCTAGGAGAGTGCATGAACATTTAAACAGTACCACCACCCACCCGCCCTCCTTCCTTCCAACCATGCAGGTGATGCCGAGGCCAGCTGCCTCCCATCCTGAGGTATATTCCAGTGGCATGCAGGAATTCTCCAGGCATCCAGGGGGTGGCGTCCCTGGAGAAAGACAAGGGCTTGCTGCTGGGAGCTGCACGGGCACATGGGTTCCCTTAAGGAAGAGCAGCGGCTGGGGGCTTTTGCAGAGGACAGGAGCCCAGGAACCGCGGTCTCCCTGGAGGCGGCCCTGCCCGGGCAGAGGGGGGCGCTGTACTGGACCCCAAGGTCCACGGCAGGGCTGGAGATGAGGCTGGGGCGAAGGGCAGGCCCACCTCGGCCCCCCGAGCAGCACCGCCAGCGGGAGAGCCAGGCAAGGGGTAGAGCCCTGCTTGGAGCCACGGAGACGTCTAGGCTCCAGGGGGGAGACGAGAAAAACAGACCAAAACCTCTGCCCTGACCTCTGCCAAAACCGGCACTGACAGCAAATAAAGCAAACAAGTCAACACACAGCAGGTTTCATGCTAAGCGCCTTCCAGGAAACCAGAGAAGGACGGGCCGGGGGTGGGGGGCGGCCAAGGTTCCGCCGAGGCAGCTGGCGAGGGAGCCCGCGGGGCTGCCGCGGTCCTTGGCAGCAAGGTCGGAGGTGGGGGGCCCGGCTGGCCATGAGAGTTAGCCAGGGAGATATGGGGAACCCCGGGGGTTTCTGAGCACGGGGTGGCGGAAGAGCCGTGTTCCTGCAGCCTGGGCTTTCCTTAAGGGGCAGGGCTGGGGCCGGGGGCGAGGCGCCTAGGGGGCGGATGTGGGGGGCTGCCCACGCTCAGCATGGCGCAAACGCCAGGGGGTGGGGGAGCTTCACACCCTGGGACAAGTCTACCCTTCATGCAAGTGCAGAAACTGGGCCCGCCCAAAATCCTGGCACTCACTGAGACGGTAATTGGTAATTGAAATGCTTTCGGGGTCCTGGATTGAAGAGAGCCCTGCGACCTGCTGGCTCAGGGACGTGGGGAGGGAGGCCCGCCTCCCCGAGTGCATCTTCTCCACGACGAGACTGCAGTCAGGGCTGCCCCGGGCCTGGCGCGGGGGTGGGGGGCGGGCAGACAAGACTGCAGGCCCCGCCAGCCCGGGGGCGCCTCTCCCCTCCTCTCTCCTGGCCTCCTCCTTCCTAAAGCCAGGAGTCAGCTCAGGTCCGGGGAGCGGGAGCCCCTAGTTTCTCAGGAAACGAGGCTGAATCTTGGCTCTGAGACGCCCCCGAGTCTGAGGGAATCAGACCTCTCCAGAAGCCGCCCTGGCGGCTGCGGGGGCGCCAGCCCTCTCTCTTGGGAACTCGACAATTTTGTCCCTGCATCCCATTTGGCTGCAGCGACCCCCCATTTGGAAGACTGGGGGCCTCCGCTCTCCCCGGCTAAGTCTGGCCAGAGCTTCTAGAGCCCGCGTCCCACCCCTTCCTGAGGCCATTTCAGCGTCCACTAGTCCTTGGCCACGCGCTCACGCCCTTTAAACTTCCCACGGAACTGACCGCAGGAGGACAAGAGCCACATCCACATTCCAGTTTCCCTGTATCCCCAGGCACGTGACGCAATACCAGGCTACTAGCAGGCATATAATAAGCGCTCATGCACTTAAAGATAATAAAATATGTAATTATTTAAAATTTTTAATTAGGGGAAAAAAATGACTCAAATTAAATCATGAAAGTTCTGCCTCATGTACCAAATTTGGACTTTTTCTAGAAATCCTTTTTTATGGACTTTGCAGGGAACCAGGCAATTAATGCCTTTTCATTACAATTTAGGACTGAAACTGGAATATTAAAATTGCTATTAAGTAGAATGTGCATGAAATGCTGAAAGTCTTCTGGTGAATAATTCCTCGTGATAATGACATGCTATAGGCTTAAATCTTATGCCTAGACATGAAAAAAAGACAGTTAAATCAACTTTGTCCATTTAAATATCATTTTAAGATATCTAGAACCCATCTCTTTATTGCTCAACAACCCTTAGCAATTTCTTTTGCCCTCATTTATTTCTGGTTCCCAAGGGAATCCTGTCTGATTTATTGGAAATTAGTTCTTACAGCTAGTAAATGCTTTACACTGTTTTCCTATAAATCACTCCAAAATCGGTAAGTGCGCCGGGGCTGGGTTGGAGCGGTTTCCTGCAGCGATGCTGAGCGCCCACACCCTCTTCTCTCTAAGAGGCTTGTCTGTTCACCAGCCGGGAGCTCTTATCCCTCCTTCCACAGTCAGCGATTTGCTGCGTACCCGCCGGCTAATTTCCTCAGCTTCCTCACTGGATCACTCAGAGAAGGCGGAAGAGTGCGTGGTGGACATGGCGTACGTCACATTCCAAGTCAGCACTGCCTGCTTTAACTGCCTCGGTCAGGATGGGTTAGGTGGCGCCGCAATAACAAGATGGGTTTATTTCCTATTCATGCCACACGGCCACTGTGGCTCAGCTGCGTGTCATCCTGAACCAAACTGATGGAGGCTCCACCTCCACCTGTGCCACCACAATTGCCACAAGGGGAATGGAATGTGGTGAATGACAGTCTGACTCTTGAACCCTCTTACCTGGACAACAGGAAGCCTTCCTACTACTCTGGGAAATCTACTGCTGTGCCAGATTCTAGCCCATGAGATACCTAGAGTACTCTTCATTGGACTCACTCTTAAAAACAAACTGTTATCTAGATAACTACTAGGAATAGAGAGCTCTTCAAATTGACAAAGGAAGAGGGAGGGAGGCCTTGAAGGCAAAAGTGGGAAACAATAATCCAGATTCTAAGATTCTGAGCAGAGGCGAGGAGCCAGCACTGCTTTTAGTCCCGAGCAGCTTCACCCAAGCTCAGAAAGGAAGGACTGGCTCCCGCCTGCACCTCACCTGGCCTTCCAGGGCTCCAGGCATGGGAAATAGAGCAGGTTCTCTTCCCTGCCCTCTCCCCTTCTAGCTTCCCACAAATAAATGTTATTTTCCAAAGAACTCCTCCAAGTGTTGCTGTAAAACAGCAGGACATAATGCTCACCACACTAATAAATGTATGTAAAAGATCATCTGTAGAAATCATTTTTAAGTTGCAATATCTTTCAAAGGCAAAAATGATCTATATGCTGAAAGACAGTGCTCATAAATCTTCCAGAGCAATGATAGGGCCTTATTCAATGATTTAAAGAACAGCACCATAAAAAAAATAAATCTACATATAAATATTTAAATATAGTTTATTATATTTGATACCTGTCCAAACCTATCCTCTGTGGAGAACATCTCCAACCGAACTCAAAGCTAGTGAATGCTAAGGAGACTAGAAAGCTTCAAAACATCAACTAGGAAACCTGGCCACATTTGGGGAAGACAGAGTGGTTTTGAGAACCAACTTACCAAAAAAAGTGGCTATATTTTGACCAGATATTGTGGAGGAAAGAGGATTGTGGAGGGAAAGGATTTAGTCAAAGTGTTTTATAGTTACTTTCATGTTCTGCTTCCAAAGACATGTTTCGTGGGCTAAAAACTACTTACTATCAATTCTGGTTTTTAAATGCATCCTTTGAATTTAGGGCACACATATGCACACACACATACATATGCTTCTCACCTGTGTCTATCTCATGTCGATGAGATATGATGAAAAAGCCATGAAAGATTTTAAATAAAATACAGGTCTCCACGTGTCCTGTTGCCATCTTCCAGGAACCTTTTTTTTGTTTTTTTTTTAAAGATTTATTTATTTTATTTATTTATGCCCCCCTTGCTGCTTGTGCTGCTGTGTCCATTCGCTGCGTGTCTTCTCTGTGTCTGCTTATCTCCCCCTTGCTGTGAGGTCTTGCCGCATCAGCCCAAGGCGCCGCGCGAGCCGGCCTGCCCTCACAAGGAGGGGCCGGGAAGCGAACCCGGGGCCTCTCATATGGTAAACGGGTGCTCTATCCATTGAGCCACACCCACTTCCTGCCATGAGGTTGCTGCATCAGCCAACCACACCACTCAGGCCGGCGTGCCCTCACAAGGAGGCCTTGGGACACGAACCCGGGCCTCCCAAATGGTAAACGGGGGCTCTATCCTCTGAGCCACACCCGCTTCCCAGAATCTGTCATTTTGGCATCAGAAATCATGCAAGAAGCTAATGGAAATCTGACAGCTACTGACAACATCAAGCCCCAAGCTCTCTCGTAAAAGCTCCCTGAAAACAGGAAGGCGTGCCCGGAGAAAACGCTCTTCTAAACCTCACGGACTCTTTCCATTGTGCCCGTACCGAGTCCCAGGCCCCTGAAATGCCCCATGTGGCCCATCACTGGCTGAGCACATTCTGAAGAGCCCTCACCTGGGCCCCCTGCACCCCAAACCAGGAGACCCACGTGCATGGGGCCCCGAGCTTCTGCCCCACCATCGCCGGGGGGAGTACTGCCTCCAGGGACGGTGTCCTTCACCTCCCCACTGAGGTGCCCTCTCCAACACCAGCTGTGGAAGTGCAGTGGAACCCATCTTCCATTCTTCTCTTGGAAACCTCAACAGCTCTGGGAAACAGCTGCAATGGAAGTCACCTATTTAAGTACCCTAAATTCTAGCCGGCACTTGGCTATCATAGAGGCTTGAAAAATGCCAAAGTCTCTAGAGAGTAATGGACTATTTTTAGAGGACCAGCAGAAGAGGCTCGGCTCCTCAAAGAATTTGGGTACTTGGGGGTCTGCCGCCTGGCTTGGAGCCCACCCCAGGGCCGCCTGGATCCGAGCTTGCTCTGCATAACAGAATCAAAGGGAGACTCGGCAAGAAGCTCTGGAAGGATGCTCTGGAATCTCATTCTAATGCTTGGTGAGACAGAGACACCTCCAATTCTCGGCTCCTCCTCCTCCTGGGGAGTCTGCATGCACTCCTCACTCCTGGGTTCGAATCCCAGCCCTGCCACCTGCTTGCTTTGTGTTACTTAACCCTGCTGAGCCTCACTTCTTCATCTGAAAATGGGGGTCATCGTCTGCCCTTGCAGGCTGGCTGAGAGCTGTACTGTCCCGAGGGCGCCTGGCAGGGAGCGGGCCATCGGGACCTGGCCTTCACTCCAGCACGTGGCATTTCCTCGGCCGTTAGCAAAAGGCTCAGCACAAATGGGTCCAAGCCGCGTTCAGCCCCGCAGTCTAGCTCCAGTGCCAGAAGCCCCAATGGCCCCAGGCCCACCCCGCTCTTCCCACCTGCCAGGCTATTGGTCTGGAGTCCCTTCAAACATTGAGATTTGCCAGAAAGCATAGGTGTCCTCCTCGATAAGAAAATAGAAAGGCTCCTGGAAGCTTGTCAGACCTTAGGCCTGAAGTGGAACTGAATGCAGCAAAGGGACCAGCTGCCAACACTTGTGCAGATCAATCAGGGCATAACTGACCCACCCTGAGCCCAGCTGGACAGCCAGGAGGTTCGTAGTGAAGTTGGTCACATGTGTGCAGACAGACGATCATCCAGAGAACACACCCAACAAGAGCTGGCACCACTTCCCCAGCCCACCCAGCGTGCTGAGGGAGGACGACATCAGTGGGCATGGGCCCATTTCGCAGATGGGGTGTTGGGACCCAGAGAACTGGGAAGATGTGCCCAGAGCCCACAGCGAGTTCTCGGGCTGCTGAAGTGAAGCCAGCCGCCTCGGGGCCCAGCTGCTCTGTATCCTCCTCCTCGCTGCAGGAAGAGAACGTCCTCGTCCTCGGAGAAACCACGCCAGGCCTAATGTCTCCCCGGGAAGCTTATTGTTGGGGCTGCAAACCAGCGGTGCAGCAAGTGTCAATGACAAAGCACTTCCTCACCGTCCTCTGCATTTGTTCCCGCCACTCTGCTCTCCTCCCTCGTGCCTTGCAGCTGTACCAGATGTGGAGAAAATTACATGTTCCCTGAAACTTAACGACCAAATTTTAAGCAATTTCGAACTAATCAGGGTTCTGTTAGGCTGATTTTATTAATTTAATAGTCTTAAGAGTTTAACAAAACGATGCACTTGGAAATCTTTGTTGTGGAAGCCGCTCATTTGGGTGAAGAAGGGGAGGGGCCACCCAAGAGATCCTTGTTCAAAGAAAAGGCTAAATAATGCTTCTCAGAGATGCACGGTTATTGATAACACCGCGGGTGGGCTGCCTCACCCACCACTTGGGCTGTTAGGAACAATTTATACCTGGTGCTAATGCACACGGTAAAATACTCGGTTACTTCCGTGCGGGGTTAGAGAATTCCACAGCCACTTTAGAACAATCTGTCAGACTTCTTTCCCATACAGGACTCAGAACAAAGCTATGAGGTGCCCTGCCTAGTAATTCTTTTTATTTAAAGTAGAAACACAGAACCATTCGTTTCTGATGGCGCCTGCCGACAAGTTCCTGAAACCCTTCCCGCCGTCCCACGACCAAGGGGCTGTGTTCAGATCACACAAAAACAAACAAAGCCATAATGATCCTTGAATCCTGCAGTTTGTAGCATCTCATCCTTTTAAAAGAAATATCAGAAATTAAAATCCAGATTTAAAAAAATTACCCGTGTGCCTGTTCAGAGGAAGGAAGTCTTATGATTAGAGAACTATACATCCCTCAGCCGCCATGATGCTCGAGCTGAGTGCCGTCACCTCTCTGAGTTCATCTCCTCACCTGTGAAACATTCAGATAATGTGAACTCTCACCATTACGTGTACTTAAAATATGTGTGGCATCATCACTGAGATCTGGGCTTCAGGCCTTGCACATCTGGCTTCCTGTATTTTGTTTTCCTTCTACTTTTTATATTACAAAAGTAATACATTTTTGTAAGGTAAAAGGAAAACCTCAAACAATTGGAAGCAGGGTGAATAAAAATGGAAACTTCCCCCCTCCACCAACCTCAGTCTTTCTCAGAGATAGTCACTGTCAACAACCCAGTGCTTTTTCGAGAGCTTTGTGTGTTAAGAGGTTTATAGCCATTTATTTATATTATGGACACACACATATATGGTATATATACATATATAAGAATATACATTTAATACTTTATGTACATTTCATCATCTATACACACTTACACACATACGTAATCACACGCGCAGTTTTTACGATGCTCTTCTTCGGCTTGCTGTTTTCACTTGATGTACACCCTGGACCTCACTCAGTGTCAGTACTGGCAGGTAGAACTCTAATTGCCTGCATGTCACATACATTATTTAACCCTTCCCTGACCCAGGGCTGCCATGACAAAGCACCACAAACGGGCCGGCTTAAAACAACAGAAGTTGATTCTCTCCGGGTTCTGGAGGCTGGCAGTCCACAGGGCCGCGGCGGCAGGGGGTCCCTCCCGAGGTTCTGGGGGGAACCTCCTCAGGCCTCGCGTAGCTTCTAGTGTTTGCCAGCAGCCCCGGCCTTTCCGGCTTGCAGGTGGCTCCCTCCCGGCCCGTCCCCTGGGGCCGCACGGCCACCTCCCTCTGTGCCTCCCTGCGTCTCCACCGGGCCTTCTCATAAGGACCCTGGCCTTGCGTTTGGGGCCGCCTCATCCAGTACGACCTCACCCTAACTTGACCCCGCATCCAGCACCCAGGTGCCCGCAGGTAGGATTTCCACAGATCTCCTTGGGGGACAACCACTCCCGCACACCGACGGCTTTCTCGAGCGTGTCCCTGTTGGAAGCCACCAGGCAGGGACGAGGCCTCTGTGGACGGCTTAGTGCAGGCGGCGAGCGTGGGGAGTGTGGCTGGTGGGGGCACGGCCGCGGGGTGGGACTGGGGGGGGATGCCTGCCTTGCCCATTACTGGGCAATAAAAAAGAAAGCTCAAAGCGCAGTGTCTGTTTTAAGCCCAGTCCAAATGTGCCTGCTGCATCAAGACAGCTGCCTCAAAGCAGCAGCTCCAAAATAGCTCTAGCAAAGCAGCAAAACACCTGCGTCAGTCGCCCCTGCCCTCAAGGCGTCTGGACCCTGGCTGGCTGGGGCGAGAGGCGGTAAACAAATCACCCCAGTGGGTGCGAAAGGGCAACAACAGGAGTCAGCACCAAAGAGTGGGGGCTTTCGTTAAATCTAGAGGACAGGCGGATGTGTATTCCTCTGGTCTCTATAATTTCCTATATGTTTAGAATGTTTCATAACAATAATGAACATATTTTTAAAATTTAAAAGTGCTAAAAACTTAATTCAGGAAATCAAGAATGCCTAGGTTCCCAGATGTTTAGATTTTATGAACCATTTAGAAAAAGTTAACAGAGGGACAAATATAGGATTGACAACTTTTATTTTGCTAAGTAAGGATGTTAAAAAAAAAATGGTTGCCATCTGCTTTCATTAAAAGAAGATATATAGTATGTGAAAAAATGAGCTTGGATATAAAGACAGTTCTCTCCCAATGCAAGGGTTCAGCTGCCACATTGTCTGAACTTCTCACTTTTTGCGATCACCCCTGCACCTCCACAGGCTGGCACTGGCCAGGGTTCCTGGGTATGGGAACCCCTACCCTAGCAAAGACAGCCATGTTCAAGGCTGGGCTCCAAAGCCCACCACTCCTCCAGCCCTGTGCGCGAGCCACCTCCCCACCTGGCAAGAGCAGTCAGGTGGCAACACTTAAATTTCCTCTTCTCCACCTGGTGAGCTCTCCTGTGCTCTCCAGGCCAAGCAAACATGGCCTCCTCTGTGAAGACCTCCAAATCGCCCGTCCAGGGGGACTCCCGAGTTACACCCCACCAGGGACACCCCAGATTATGCCCCACCAGAGAGACTCCAGATTACACCTAATTACACTCCACCAAGTAGACATTTGAATTACACCCCATGAGAGAGAGACTGAATTACATACCACCAAGGAGATTTCAAATTACCTCTCAGGGATACTCTGAATTACACCCCACCTGGGAGACTCCAGATTATGCCCCACCAGGGAGACATTATATCCCACCAGGAAGACTCCAAATTACATCCCACCAGGAAGACCCCTGAATCCCGCCCCACCAAGGGGACTCAGCATTACACCCCACTAGGAGATATGCCCCACTTGTGCCTGTTTCTCCACACTGTTATTGATGCTCGTATCTTTTCCCTTAAAATGGAGCATTTATTCCCTAAAAGCTTGCTTACTGCAAGGAATAGTGCCTGACATATCATGGTTCAATAAATGATGTTTAGTGAGGGAATCGATTAAATAATGAATGAATGAACCTCATTCTACTGTAGATCCATCAAAAAGAACCCTCCCCAGTGTGGGCTGGAGTGGGAACTGCCTCCCTGCACTGCCACACAGCAGGTGGGTGACGAACTGTGATGGGACCCAGGTCACCCGATCCTCAGCTCAGTGTGCTAGACTCTAAAGCAGGCTGCCGCCCCGTCTCCCAGCCACAAGGTCCGCCTCCCGCAGGACAGGCTCTGGGCTGGCATCGTGCACGCATCCTCGAGCCATCTCCAGGTGGTCATAAAAGCCAGCCTTTCCTATGTGCAAGGGCCCCTAAGCACAGAGATGTGTTGTCCATGCAGCCCTCCCGACACCATTGGGAAGCGTGTGTTACTAGACCCCTGTGTATAGATTTTTATTTTGCAACTATTTCAGGCTTATAGGAAGGTTGCAAAAATAGTACAAATAGTTATTTCACCCAGATTCCCACAGGTTAACATACGCTTCATTTGCTGCCTTCACCATTTGCTCTCTGTGTGTGCCTCTGCCTCGTCAGACACACACACAAGTACATACATATTTTTTTCTGAACTGTTTGAGAATAAGATGAAGCTACAAAGCCCCTTTACTTCTAAATACTTTATGTGCTTGTCCTAAAAATTAGGGCATTAACATTGACATAAAACTATCATCCAATCTACAGACCTTCAAGTTTCACCCATTGTCCTCTAATGCCCTTTAGGGCAAAAGAAAAGAACAAAACCTGATCTGGTCCAGGGTCCAATGGAGCATCACACTTACATCTAGTTTTTATGTCTTTCAAGTCTCCTTCAATCTGAAACAGTTGCTCAGTCTTTTTTTTCCCCTCTTTCATGACCTTAACTTTTTTTTTTTTTTTAATACAGACCAATTGTGTTAGTAGAAGTCCCTCAGTTTGGGTTGTGTGATGTTTCCAAATGATTAGATTCAGGTGATGCATCTTGGGCAGGATCATCAAGGAAATGCTGCTGTGTCCTCCTCAGGGCATGTCTGCCCCGTTATTAGGGATGTTATTCCATCCCTTAATTAAACAGTCCCTGCCTCAGTTTTCCACTGAAAAATTACCAGCTTTGTGAGGACATATGTTGAGACTATGTAAATCCCTTCTACGTGGGCAATCTACTATGAGGAAGCAGTTTTCCGTGACCCGACTTATTATTTATTTGGGTTAATTTTGACACTCAGCCTCTCTCGGGTGTGGTCATTGAGAGCCTGGCTCTTGTGTCCTCTTACCTGCCCCCATGTTTCTTTGAGCACTTCCTTATTTTCTGGCACAAATTATCCCAGGCTCCTCTTGTACTTTCTCTCCACAGAGCCCTGGGACCTTTTAGTGGAGAAGTTATTTAGAAAACAAGATCTGGGTGTGAGGTGTGCTAGTGGAGGGCCATTGCTTCTACGCTCTCAGTAGACAGAGCTCTATCAATACATGCATACATAGTTCTAGATCTTTCTATATCTTCATGTGTGCATGTCAATAGACATGTATGTGTTCACAATGATACCTCAAATACCATCCAACACCACGGGCTAATTCTAGCCTCCCACCTTTCCATATTTGTAGCTCCCTCCTCTGACGTCACCAAGTTCCCACTATTCAAAATATATTTACATATTTCCTCAGTCCTTGAACATAAGTAATTTCAGAACTGCTATCCCACATCACTTCAAAAAACAAACCTATACTAAATAAAGTAACATTTTTCTCTACAGTTTTTTGTGTTATTAGCTGAGACCAAAATACTGTGCCCAAAAGTTATTTGGGGAGTTGTCCCCACCTTTTGGTGTGGATTATTAACCAATGGGAAATACAGCTGGCTTCATCTCCTTCTGTTTGTATTCCACATTGGGTTTTTTCTCTCATCCTTGATTTTTTTTTTTT
>JAQZBX010088067.1:0-12788 GCA_029593785.1 Cabassous unicinctus | reverse complement strand
TTTTTTTTTTTTTCAGAATTCATTTACAGGTGCCAGCCCAGACTCTCTTGGAGGTGTTAGCAAAACACATGGTATATGTATCATGTCATCTGGCCCCAGGGTTCAAATAAAGGATTGAGAATATGTATACTTTGCTATTACAGGTGGAAAATAAACTATATCAAGGGATAAATGTCATCACTCAGGAGACAATATAGGATGGCGGTTTGAAAAGTAGGCCGTTAATCAGATCTACTGAACTCAAATCCTGGTTGTACCTTTTATTAGCTGTATGGTCATGTGAATATTGCCTAATCTCTCTATACCTCTCTTTTGTGGATGGTAATAATAGAACCTACCTCTTAGGTTGTTGTGAGTATTGAATGAATTAATTCATGTAAGGAACATAGAATAATCCCTGGCATAGAGTAAGGACTCATAAATGTTAGCGTTTACTATGTAAAGCCAGACTAATGGAATTAATCACATTCATTCACTATCACAAAAAAATGTATAAGCCCTGCCCCTTTCTCTTCCCAGACTCACATATACAACCCAGTACCTACTCAGCATCTCTACCTGGAATGCTTGAAGTATTTCCCACAAACTTACCCCTCCTCAATCCTCCCCATCTCAACCAGGCAACTCCACCTTTCTGGTTGCTCAGGCGCAAACTTTGGAGTCATCCTCAACTCTTTTTCTCACACTTGACATCCAACTTGTCAGTAAATCCTTTTGGCTCTGCCTTCAAAATGTATCCAGTCCTTGACACTTCTCACCACCCACTACTGCTACGCTAGTCCAAGCCACCATCATCTCTTGCCTGGATTGTTGCAATAACTGGCCTTCCTGTCTCTTCCCCTCCGTACAGTCTATTATTATGACAGATGCCAGAGTGACCCTGTAAATGCCCATACTGGATCATGTCATTCTTCTGCTCAAAACCATCTAATGGCCCTCCCATCTCACTCAAAGTAAAAGCCAATCTTTCCAATTGCCCATGAGATTGAGCATGAACTGTCTCTTGGTTGGCTTTCAGACTTCTCCCCCTCCTGTTCCCAGTCACGTTCATCTCCTTACTGTTCCTCTAAAATCCGGGAGAGTTTCACTTCTGGTTAGGATGTGAAAAGACATGGAAGTCATTTACTTCCATGGTATCAACAAGAAAACCCAGCCAAATTAAAATCATACTGTTCTATTGGACTAGTAAAGATCAGTGGATGTATGGAAGCCTTAATAATTCCAGGAAGAAACAAGCCCTTTGTAGATGTGTGGGTCACAGCAGCTTCCATGCTTGGATGTATGCCTGGTCTGGAGTTAGGCAGATGGAGAAGCATGCCTTAGAAGGAGAGTTCGTAAGGATGAAGAGAAATCCATTGAGCTGCGGTGTGGGCTGGCAGGACAGATTGAAATCTGAAAGAGCCCCAGTGCAAAAAGAGATCATTTAAGGAACAGGTGTAGCTCAGCGGTTGAATACCTGCTTCCTATGCACAAGGTCTCAGGTTCAATCCCCAGTACCTTCTAAAAAACAAACAAAAAACCCCAGATCATTTGGCATGATAATTCTCACACCCTCCTTACCCCCAATCTTCCCTCCTGAATTTTGCCACAGAAGTGGCAGTGGAGGAGAGACCTGAAAGCAGAGGGAAATGACAAAGTCCTGCACATTTTCATGGCACTTAGATTCTGGGGCTTTCCTGGAGTTGAGTCCAAAGATGAAACAAAGTATCTGAAACTGCAGCCCACCTCCTCCCAGCTCAAATATTGACACTATAAAGAGAAGGTAGACGTTGCTGGGTTGGGCTAACCACAAGTAAACTAAATCTAATGAAAGCTGCAGCCTAACCCCAGCTCAACTCTACTCTAGAAAGAATCTGAATTATTAGCTTCCCAATCCAGCCACCAAACAGAGGAAAAGAATTGTACTTTCTGGAAAATATACAAATATATATGTTTTATTCTCTGCTGTTCTTTTATACACAATTTCTGGAATAATAGAAAAAAAGCATGAGATGATCAAAGAAGCAGAAAAATGTGGCCCATAATCAAGAGAAAACAGAGAAACACAAATGATCCAGTTATGAGAGTTAACAGACCAGAGCTTTAAAACAACTCTTATAAATATGTTAAAGTGTTTACAAGAAAAGATGACTAAATGGGTGAATAGATGGATTATTTCAGGAAAGAAATATAAATCCTAAAAATAACCAAATGGAAATTCTAGACCTAACAAATACAATATATGATATAAAAAATGCATTGGATTGGATTAATAGCAGATTGAATACCAAAAAATAAGTATCAGTGAACTTGAAGACAGGTCAATCAAATTTATCTAAACTGAGACAAAGAGAGAGAGAAAAAAATCAATTAACAGAGCATCAGTGATCTGTGGGATAATATTAAGAATTCTAACATACATGTAATTGGAGCCCCAGAAAGAGAGGAAAAGAAATAGGACCATTTTTTTTAAAGACATAATAGTCCCCCAAATTAAAAATTTGATGAAAAGGATCAACCTACAGATTCAAGAAGCTCAGAAATCCCAAGTAGGATAAATATAAAGAAAAACATACCTAAGCACATCATAGTAAACATCACCCCCCACCAAAAAGAAGTGAAAAGAAAATCTTAAAAGCAACCAGAGAAAAACGACTAACTTCTCTTTAGAAACAATGCAAATCAGAGGACAGTGGAATGCCAGAGAAAAAAGTGGAAAATCTGAAATTCCATATCCAGGACAATAGCTTTTTAAAATGAAAGAGAAATAAAAACATTTTCAGATAAACAAAAGCTGAGAGAAATCATTGACAGCAGACTTGTACTTCAAGAAATACTAAAGGAAATACTAAAGGATATTCTTCAGACCAGGAAGAAAATCAGATCTACAGGAAGGAATGAAGAACATTGGAAATAGTAAATACATGGGTCTTTTTAAATAAATTCCCTTAGTTTATTTAAAAAGACAATTGACTATTTAAGACATAAATAATAACCATATGGGGTTTATTACACATAATAAATAATATATGACAGCAGTAGCCAAAGGATGGGAAGGGGTAAATGGAAGTATAATATTGCAAGTTTCTTATATAATATATGAAGTGGTGTAATATTAATTTAAGGCAGACTGTGACGAGTTAAAGATGCTTATTAATCAGGGTTCTTTGGGGAAACAGAACTGAGAGGATATATAGATAGCATTTAAATAATTTGAGAATTATTATAGGAATTGACTCGTGACTGTGGGGATGGGCAAGTCCAGATTCTGCAGGGCAGGCCGCAAGCTGAGAACTCCAGTGAAGGTTTACAATGGATTCCTCAGGAGAAGCTGGCTGGCTGAAATAGAGATGGAAATTCTTCCTTCTGACTGCTGAAATCATCATTTCTCCTTTTAAGGCCTTCAACTGATTGGATGAGAGCTTCTCTCATTGAAGGCAATCTCCTCAGTTGATTGTGGATGTAATCAGCTAGAGATGCAATCAATTTACTGATGATTTATATCCATGAAATATTGTCACAATAACAATTGTGCTTGACCAAACAAATGGACACAATAACCTGGCCAAGTTGACACATGAACTTAACCATCATAGATGCATATCACAATCCCTAGAGCAACCACTAAAAATAAAACAAAAATAGATACAAAGCCAATAGAGGCAACAAAATAGAATTAAAACAATCAATCCAGAAGAAAGCAAAAAACAAGTAACAAAAAACAAAGAACATTTGGGACCAAGAGAAATCAATAGCAAAATGGGAAACCTGAAACCAACCGTGTCAGTAACTGCATTAAATGTAAATGAAGTAAACATGCCAAATAAAAGGAAGAACTTGTCAGACTGGTTGAAAAAGATAGACCTAACTATGTTTGTTTACAAGAGAAGTTCTTTAACTATTAAGACAAAGTAAAGGATATAAAAGTAAAAAGATGGTGAAAAGAGATACAATGCAAACAAAATACACTTCAGGTCAAGGAGTATTGCCAAAGGTAAAGAGGGACATTTTATAAAGATAAAAGGGTCAATTCACCAAGATAAATAATTATTCTAAATGTGTATGCACCTAATATTGAGCTTCAAAATACATGAAGCAAAAGTTGATAGAACTAAAGGGAGAAATAAACAAACCCATAATTATAAATGGAGATTTTAATACTCCTCTTCATTAGTTGATAGAACCAGTAGACACACACACAAATCAGTGAAGACAGAGAAGATTTGAACAACACTATCAACCAACCTAACCTAATTGACATTTATAGAACTCTATGCCCAGCAAATGCAGAAATTATATTCTTTCAAGTGTTCATGGAACATTCATCAAAATAAACCATATGCTGGGCCTCTAATATCTGGTTACACTCCTACCTCAGGACCTTTGCATTTGCTGTTTCCTATTCCTGGAATAAGTGCCCCTCAGCTGTCCACATGGCTGATTTCCCACCACTTTATGGATTTACTCAAATGTTACCTTTTCAGGGGACCTTCCTTGCCTATCTTGTTTTTTTGTTGTTTTTTTGCACCCCCTCCCAGAGCAAGTCCCTATTTTCCTTTCTGTGGTCTCAGGGGAATTGACTACCCTTGGAAAGCCAGATCTGGAATGTACTCCCTCTTTCCTGGCTTGAGCCTGACGCCTGAGACCTCTGAAAGGAATTGCCCAAACACTCTGCAAATTGTGAGCAGTAACAAAACCAGGCACCAGATTCCTTATCATGGCCCTTTCTGGTTCCTAGAAAGCCACAGCTGTGTAGAATGTGCAATGAAGTACTCAGGTATCCCTGAGGTCTTGACCATGTGACCAGGAGAGCTAGAAGGTGAAAGGGGAGAAGGGAAGCTGATGGGCAAAGGCCAGGAAAGAGAGAAGGAGCTACCAGCACTGCCAATCATTTTGCTTCCAGCCCAGGTTATTGAAAACTCCTCCTGACCAAGGATCCCCTACCATTGGGGGCTGCTGGCACTTCATGTCACCCACTACTCATCCTTCCTCTGCTGGCATCTACTCATTGGAGGCAGAAGACAATGTGTCTGGGACCAAACAGAGCTTCCCAGTATATCACCACAGCCCCTGCCTTCCCCAGGCAATGGCAACTGAATATGAGCCAAGGAAAAATATATTAAATCCACATGGCCCCTGACCTGAAGAGTTTATGATTTAATAGAGATGGTAAAACAGACCCACAAAACATGTCATTTCAAAGCTGCCTTGCCTTTACCCATCCGTACGGTATACCCCACTTCCCCAGCTCAATCCAACTTCTAAGGAGCACTGTGCTGCCTGCCTCGGACAGTGCTGCTCAAAACCTAATGGGTATATGAATCTCCCAAGGATTTTTACAGTATGTACCACACTCTGGTTAGCAAATCTGTAGAGGATTCAAAGATGAAAAAGACAGCACCCTGCCCTCACTTTGCTTAAAATCCAGACAATATAGCATGAGGGAGAAGGTGAGAAGTATTAAAACAGAGGTCCAAAAGTCTGTGGAAGGACGACCGAGAGAGGATTTTCATTAGTTTCGATTAAAAAGTGCTTGATTCTGATATTGTTAGATTTCAAACCCCAAGCCACTCGACAGATTTAATGTCTAGGGGCATTTGGTAAGAGAGAGAGCTGGGGGGGGACACGAAAGCTCAGAGAAATGTGAGTGAAGCCAGCATCTGTAGGACCAGGTGGATATGCTATTGAGGGCCTCACTTCCCCCTCTCCAGTCTGATGGAAATCTCCAGAAGGAAGAGATGATTGTCTTGGCATGGCCAGGGTGAATGCTTTCCCATTGGCAAAGAAGGTCCAGGACTGGCCAGCCTCTGAGAAATGAGCCAGAAGAAGCGTGCCAGAGAGAGACACCCGAGGACAGACCAAACTCAAACCCAGGCCCAGTGCTGCCTGAAGAGCTCACAGTGCTTCCGCTTCCTGGAGCTGAGACCCCCAAAGATGAACATTGCACAGCCCTCAGCAAGGCCCTGGGAATGAAAAGAAAGGAGTTACATCCCCTGCCTGGGGTGGAGCATGAGGGGAAGGGAGGGCTGTTTTATCAGCTGCGGGGCCATTTTCAGGGCCAGTGGGCAGGGCTGTGCACCTGGCAGGTAGGTCTTCAAGAAGCAGAACCAGAAGGCCAGGGCTCTTGGCAGCAGAGAGTGGTGGACGTGAACCTGGAGCATGATCCCCAGCAGGATGGAGGATGAGTGGGAGTGGGGTGCAATGGGTACCACCCCCAGAGGTAGAGTTAGGATGGCCATGAGTCTGGATTTGCCTAGGACAGTCCTAGTTTATACCTGTTATCCCAGAATAATTTAAAGTGTCTTCTTTCACTACCAAAATTATCCCATTTGGGACAATAATTTCGATGTTGTTTCAAGTCTCTGACTTGAAAGGCTGAGAGGTGTGACTGCTGAGCTCCCCTGTAGGGAGCCAGGCCCCGTGGGGCCTTCCTTCCCTGCCTCTTTTCTACTCTGAATCATTCTGGATATACCTCCAGGATCCAGCACAGGCAGGAGTAGAGATCTGGGGACTCTGCGGGGATGCCTCTCCTCACAGAAGCCTGGGAGGTTCAGCCTGTCCTCGGGATGCCCCAGGAGGGTAGACTGAGGTCAGGAGGCACTCGAGGCTGACCCAAGATCTGAGATGGCTGGAGATGGCCCTTGACCACACCAAGTCTCAGCAAGGCCTAAAGCTGACTCAGAGCCCCTGTGCTAGGGAGAAGCCCGGCTCAGGACAAGGTGCATACTTCTTGGATATTTGAACTATGACATCAGACTCCCCTCATGGGGTGGGGCCTTCTGAAAGCCAGGGGCCTGCAGGCAAAGTCTCTCTCCTCTTGAGGTGGGTGAATCTGAACCCAAGACAGCCAGGACACCACCCCAATGCAAGCTAATTAACCAATTATAATTAAAACTACAATGACATTATTTATGGACTACTTGTAGTGTTGCCGGCTGTCCCTTATACTAGCTCTAAGCACAGTTTAGCCTCAGGCCCCCAAGGTCACATTTCAGGGAATTACATGCCAGACTTACCTTCCCATAGGAAAACACCCTAGTGTAGCATTTTCCTCTTAAGGAGCCACATTTTCCTCCTTCTATGGCAGCTGACTGGGACACAGATACAACCCTCTTCTCCCCACCATCACACACCGCTCCCCAAGGTGGAAGGCAAACTTCATTCCAAGTCCAAAATGTTCCTGGGACCCAGATGCCCAGAGGGTCACTGGGTCTCAGGGGTCTCACAGCAGCAGGTGGGCCAGAACCAAGGGGCTTAGTCCTGGGGTGAGGCCTCCACTTGGCGTGGGTCTTGGCAGATAATCAATGAAAGGGCCAAGAGCAGGTGGCAGTCAAGCACTTGCAAGGCCTGCGCTCCTCAGCACCTCCTGAAGCCGAGCTGCCATGTCGGCATGGCCTGCCGACCCCAAGGCATTCACTTAGAGAGAAATAGCCTCTATCTCATTGAGACCATGCTTGAGTATCTGTTACCCACAGCCAAACCTAGTCCCACTTGATATAAGTATGTTAGGACTTATTGTTCATACTCCACTTATTTCCAAAAATAATTTGAGACAACTTACAATAAATGACAAATGATGGAATCATTCAAAGATAAATGAATAAATTTTAAAAAGAGGCCAATAATAGAAATTGGATGACAATAGGCCATAAAATGTGGGATAACTGAGTTCAGCACTTCGCCTCTTACTTCCTGGCAGTCAAGTTAAACAAGTGATGCCTGGTGACTTACATCCCTCTCATTATCAGTGTGTGCAGTCAGGAGAACATGGATCTGGTCCCAGGGCTACTGCTGGCCAACTCACAGTTTTCAATATGAGGAAGTAAATTAGAAACATGCATTATAAGGTGTGCTGGATATTCCCCATTTGTACCTCCTGATTCTCTTTTCTCTCTTTACCCAACAGTGTCCTGGAAGGACTTTATCAACCAGGTTCTCGTGCCCTCTGGCTTCCAGTGGTTTGGCCAGTGGGAGACCCTGGCAGAGAAGTTAGAAGCTGGGAAGAGAGAGAGGTTGGAGAATTTATTCCTCAGTGATACCATGCTTGTCAGCAGTTGCATTCCTCTACTTTCAATCACAGCGTGTGTGGAGCAGTCGCTCTCCCATTGCTACATTCTCCCTGGCATCCAGGAACAGCTGCCAATACTTGCCCCCTCAGAATTAGGGATAACAGCTTCCCACTATTGCTAGTCCCTAGGTACTTCACCATCCTTTATTGGTGCCCTTCAACCCTGCTCCTACCATTGAAAATTACTCTTTTATTAAATCTCACTTTGAATGTGTCATTGGTTTCCTGCTAGAACCCTGACTGATATAGACGGTATCTTCATTAGGAATGATTTTGGCTTCAAGGAACAGAAAACCTGACAAACAGTGGCTTAAACAAATAGGGTATCACTTTTCTCTTCATAACAAGAAGTCTGGGGTTAGCAGTTTCTGGCTGGTGCAACAAGTCCATGATGCAGTCATAAAGCCAAACTCTTTCTACCTTTCCATTCTGCTTTCCTTAACATATTGGCTTTTCTCTTCCTGCCTTTGCCTCATATTCACAAGATGTTGCCCAGCTCCAGACATCATATCTATATCCAAGGTAGGAAGAAGAGCAAGAGGGCTGTGCCAACTATGTCTTTCCCACCCCCACCCTCTTCAAATTTCTGTACGGGTCAGAACTGGATCAAAAAATCACACTTAGTTGCATAGGAGGATGAGAAATTGGGGAACAGAATTGGGTTGGGCAACACATAATCCATTGCTTGAGACAGAGTACATTGCCATCTCAACAAATCATCCTGTGAGCAAAGGAGAATAGGGGAATTGGTGTTGGGTAAGCCATGAATACTGACGGCTGCAGCGAAGTTTCCTAAGGCTGGGAATGCAGCCTGGGCCCAATGTGATTGCTACCGGATCACTGAGACAAGCTGGTGGAGAGTAGTGTCTGCAGTCAGTGACGGTGCGGGTGTGGTAGAAACCCACTGTCCCTAAAACTGCCTGGTGTCCAGTTCCCCCCTTTGGTGAGTGTTATTGAGACTATAACATATGGAATAATCCTAGACACAATCAGGAGACTTTCTACAAAATCTTCTGCAGCAGCCTCAGAATTTCTCTCTCCTTCCTCCATGTGCCACCTTTCATATGATCATTCTGGCCAATCACTGGCTTCACTACATTGCAATTATCTTTCCACACTAGTCTTCATCCACTAGTCTGGGGGCTTCTTGGCAACAGGGATCTTGTCTTGTTTGTGTTTGTTTCCACACTGCTTAGTTCATGCCTGGCATGTAATAACAAATGTTCAATAAGGCTTTGTTGATTGAGTGACTGACTGAATGATAGAAGGAATGGGAGTTGGGTTGTGCTTTCAACTCTACCCCCATATGCTGTGTGACCTTGGGCAAATACCTTAACTTCTCTGGACCTCAGTTCCTCATTTGTGAATTGAGAGATCCCAAGATCTCTAAGATCTTTCTCATGCTGACATTTGGTGATTTTTATCTCCCACCAAAGACCATAAAACTCCCATCATTGGAATTATTTCTTTGGATTGAGGCATTAGCTATTTAGATATCCCCTGTTAAAATGTACATACACTGTATGGGAAGGTTATTGTAATAAAAAATCTATTGGCCCCACTAAAGATAATCCTCCAGATGTTTATAGAATAGCTGGTCTCAGAGAGAAATGTCTTGAGGCAGTGGGGCATAGGACAGCTAAGTTTTCCATACACCCCCATTTAGGACAGTTAAGTTGTAATGTGGGTGAAAAGTAAAGAAAGTCTGAAGCAGAGTATACTATCCAGGTATTTGGGACTACTTGAGATTCTGCAAGAGATAGAGAGGAGGGAAGGGCCTGGGTAACTGGAGCCTAGGGGGCATATGGACAATGGGGGGTTTTGGGGGGATGAGGAAGGTGCTGAAGAAAATGCTATCAATTTTCCATGACTGTCCAGCAGAATGGCTGAATGTGAATGGAAACAAGCTGTGCATAGCAGAGGGGCCATGGGGCAGGGTTGGAGCAAGGGCTAATACTTTGCTCCTGGCAGGGTGGCCAAAGGACCTGATGGGGCAGCAGGTTGGCAGGGTGTGGAACAGGATGGCCAGGCCGGCAGCCATGGGTCTTCCACTGTGATAACCCCATGGCACAGTCTTCCAGGTCGCTGCAGGGCTGGAACTGAAGGGAAGAGCGAAGAGCCTGTCTTCCCCCCACCCCCCCCATGCCTTCCTGATTCCCCATAGCTTGCTGTTGTATTCATCAGGGTTCTCTAGGCAACAGGAAAACAGAACCGCAGGATATATATATATATCTCAATCATGTAAATATTATGAGATGTATTATAGGAACTGGCTCACACAACTGTGGGGATGTGGGGATGTGGGAATGCACAAGTCCAAATTCATAGGGCAGGCCACACGCTGGTAACTCCAATGAAAGTTTTTGATGAACTACCCAGGAGAAGCTGGCTGGCTGCAGTGGCGATGGAAATTTTCCCTTCTGACTGCTGAAATCACCAGCTCTCTTTTTAAGGCCTTCAACTGACTGGATGAGACGCCTCTCATTGTTGAAAGCAGTCTACTCAGCTGATTGTAGATGTAATCAGCCAGAGATGCAATCAACTTACTGATGATTTAAATCCATGAAATATCCTCACAGTAACAATACGGCCAGTGCTTGCTTAACCAAACAATTGGACACCATCACTTGGCCAAGATGATATATATGCAGGGAAAAAGTCATACCCAAGCCCAAGTGGCATTCCTTCCAAGTTGCCAACTTTTGTCTTTTTGCATAGCCTGTCACCTTCTCTCCCCCTCACAGATATTTTTGCAATAAGTATAATGGTATGAATTTATTATTAGTCGGGAAGCGGGTGTGGCGCAATGGATAGAGCACCCGTTTACCATATGAGAGGCCCCGGGTTCGCTTCCCAGCGCCTCCTTGTGAGGGCAGGCCGGCATCGTGCGGCGCCGTGGGCTGATGCGGCAAGACCTCACAGCAAGGGGGAGATAAGCAGACACAGAGAAGACACAAGCAGCAAGGGGGGGATAAATAAATAAAATAAATAAATCTTTTTAAAAAAAATTTATTATTAGTCACTCACCACAGGTGAGTCATTTTAAAAAAAATATTATTGTAACTCCAGGGGTATACAATTTTATTACAATCCTTGGCTTATAAAGCTCTCTCTTCATTGACCCCGGCATGGCCTACTTTTGTGATTATGTTTAATCATTTATTTCAAAATAATATAAGAAACACCCATGAACTTACCACCCAGCGCTAGAACTAAAACCCAGGCAATACCCACATCTACCTATGTGCTCCTCCTTCATCCTGTCCCTCTATCCCCACTAAACACCCCCACCCATCCCAATCGATTTTTAAAAATATTTAATCCCTGAGCGCCATGAGGTATCACGCCTACTACCACAGTTCATTCACTCGGATCACGATCCTGTGCTCCCAAGTTCTACCTGGGTGAATTTGCTCGAGCTCAGCAGGCCTGACCCTCAGTCAATGATGTGTGTTCACAGCACTGGGGTGCAGTCTTCAGCTTGCAGTGAAGTCGCACTGCCCGCAAATCTCTTTCACATCGGTTTTTAGTTTCATCTAAGCCAGGGTTTCTCAACCTAGGCACTACTGACATTTTGGACTGGCTAATTCTTTGCCATGGGGGCTGTTCTGCCCACGGTAGGGGGTCTAGTAGCATCCCTGGCCTCTACCCACTTGATGCCAGTAGCACTCCCTTACACACACACACCCATGCTGTTCCTCCTGCCTGGAAAGCCTTTCTCTCCTGCTAGCTAATTCCTACTCATTTGTCCAGGCCTGCTGGGCAGTACTTTCTGACCTCCCCTTCTCCCTGTCCCACTTGGGGGATGGGAAGGGGTTGCATCCTCTTAGGTTCCCCTAACTCCAGGCACACAAACAGGTTATAGCTCGTAAGCTACTGTGTTGTAGAGGGGCTTTGTTTTGTTTTGTTTTGAGCATATGGCTTATGTCTCTTTCATATTTATTTCCCTCCTAGTGCCAGGTGCAGCACCTGACACAAAATAGAAATTCAACAAATGTTATTGAATGAATGAAGGGCATCCTAGAGTGCTTGGTCCAACAAGGTCATGTGCTATCTATTCTCTTTCATTCATTTCCATTAGCCAGTCAGTCAATTAACCAATATTTATCAAGCACCTGCCTTGGGCCAGGTCCTGGGAATTCAGTGAAGAGCAAGAACTGATAGGCCATGCCTCATGGCTCAAATACCTCCAATGAGGGAAACATCAGGGCACTCAGAGCCTTTGACCATTAGAAGGGAGTCACCTGTCTCAATTTCTTTGTTTGCAGTTGAGGAAACTTCAGCTCATGGGTGGAAGGGAAAAACCTCTCCCACACCTGACTGTGTGGCAGGGTCTTCCCAGGACATCCGCCATAGGTAATCTGTGTCCAGAGTCTGAGTCTGTTCCAGGCACGTGTCTCACAGGCGGCAGAAGCCTGCCTCTCACATACCACACAGCTCCCCGGAAGAAAACTCAGCAGACCAGATCTGGTGAACATCCTGCCTCTTTCCCTTGGAATGTCCACCCCCTTCTGTAACTCCTTACAAGGGGGCTGCATAGGAGCTCAGAAGCAGACCAAGCTGAATCCAGAGAGGTATGCAGCCCTCCATTCTCTCTTCTACTGCTAGAAGACGGTGTATTTCTAACTCTGAGTGTGTCTGGATTGCCTTCTCCCTGCTATAGTTTGGGGAGCCTGTGTCAGAAGAAAGGCACTGACACTCCCCAAAGGCAACCGTAGTCTTTTTTTTTTTTTTAATAATA
>JAQZBX010088066.1:0-12817 GCA_029593785.1 Cabassous unicinctus | reverse complement strand
CCAAAATATCTAAAAATTAGGACTATTATTATTTCTTATGAAGTGTTGTGTGCCATAGGAGTAATTACTAATGACTTCACAGTTTGGAATTAATTGCAGTGGCTATGGCAATGGAAATCTAGACATTGACTTAAAGTTTCCGGGTCAAGGAGGAAAGAGAAAATGTGTGGATTTTCTCTATGGAAACATTTGCCAGGTGGGCTGGGGTAGGTGTCAAGGGCTGTGCCTATAGATATTGCTTCCAAGAGAGACAAGCGGGGCAGGGGAAGCCACCCCTCACCTTCAAGTGTCTAGGATGTTATAACCAGACAATGTTGGAGCCCTGAAGTGCAGGTGTGGTCAGAGAAGGTGCAGACATAGGACTTCAAAGCCAGCAAACCAGGGCTGGGCAGGTTCAGTGCCCAGCAGCCTCCTAGGTAGTGCACCAGATAATGGAGGGATGTGGTTATTTCCAGCACATTCTGTGAACAGTACTTTTCAGCAGATTCCATTTCATGGTGAGTTGGACCAGAAGTGGTCCCTCCTGTGCACCTCAGCTTTGTGTGAGCATGAAACTATGTGTGTATGTAACTGAGAGAGAGGAGCAAGAGAGAGACAGAGAGGAGGGAGAAGCAGAAGAAGAGAAAAAGAGAAGGGGAAAGAGACAGAGGAGAGAGAGAAGGTGAGAGAAAAGTAGGAGAGAAATGAGACAGAAGGAGACAGAGAGAAAGAAAAAGAAACAGAGAGAAGAGAGGCAGACACTGAAAGAGAGAGGAGAGAGAAAAAGATAGACAGAAGGAGAGAGACAGAGAGGAGAGAATCAGAGAGAGAGAGAAAGGGGAGAGAGGCAGAGACAGAAAGAGAGAGACAGAAGGAGAAAGAGACAGAGAGGAGAGGATCAGAGAGAGAGAGAAAGAAAGAGGAGAGAGGCAGAGACAGAGAGAGACAGAGGAGAGAAAGAACCAGGTGTTCTCCTCTGGTGGTCCCATGGCCTGGTGTCCTTGAGCCAACCTTGAGGGTCCTTTGCTAAGGCTGTGGGGCTCTCTTTGTCTCATGCCCGGGGCAGACTTCCTACGTGGGTGGCATTTCCTCAGCTAAAGTGTTTCTCCCACGAACGTCTCCTGTGCATTTTGCCCTCAGTGGTGCCCCTACCACCAGGGGCATGGGCAGATGAGAAAGCGATAAATAAGCATCCAGTGCTGTCTGAGTGACCAGACAGCGCAGGTCACTCAAGAGAAGAGCCCGAGTTCTGTAGAGACCTAGGCTCTGTCTTCCCTGGCATGCGTGTAAAGTTATTTTGGGGTGGCAAGACCGTTCCCAGATTGCGTGATGGCATTAGACTCAGTCATTGCCTTCTGCAAACTGCGCCATGGATTTCCGGCACGTCGGCATCGAGACCTACCCGAGACGGCGGCTTTGTCAGCTCTCCTCCTGGGAGGTCTTGAGAAAGAGACCGGTTTCAGCAGTTCCTGCTTGTGGGTGGGTGACTGGTTGGGGCACTTGGCTGACCCCCAAACGCCTCTCCTTGATGTACCTTTGGGGTCGGTTTGATATCTCATTTCCAGCACTTCCTCTCTTTAGAAGGGTCCAAGTTTGTCTCCCAGGAGAAAGGAGAGGGAAATTTGAGACTCAGAGACCCACGGAGGAGAAGGCCATGGGAAGATGGTGGCAGAGATGGGAGCGCTGTAGCCACAAGCCAAGGAGAGCCACAGATGTTTGGCAGCCACTGGAAGGTGGACAGCTGGCCTCAGAGCCTTCAGAAGGAACCAAGCCCGCTGACACCCATTTCAGACTTCTGGCCTCCACAACTGGGAGAGAACACATTTCTGTGGTTTGAAGCCATCCATTGTTACGGCAGCTCCATGACATTCAGACAGCATGTCGAGTGGGCAGGGGCTCTCAGGATATCAGGAAGGGGTCTGTCCCACCAGGAGAGGGGCCACTCTGTCTGGAGGTGGAGATGACAGCTGGGCTTCACAGAGAAGAGTTCATGGACAAGCCCCCAATATCTGGGGGAGTTGCAAGACCAAAGCAGGTCCCCCAGATGTGGGAGGGACTTACCTTGAAAACAAGGTGCTTTCTGGGTCTTGGGTCAGAATCACGTGCTGATGCTCGCGAGGCCAAGGTGTGAAGTTGATCATTGGGTCTGGGAAAAGGGGACAGTCTAGAGGGGTCTTGGGCTGACACACAGATTCAGAGCTTGCCCTTTAAATTCCTGGTGACCAGAAGAGGTGACAGAGCCCAAGGCGGAAGCCCCAGCAGGGACCCCCAGGTACGGGGTACCTGGGAAGGCAGGTGTGGGGGTGGGAATCCGATGCCCTTTACCACCTGTGTTAGCATGCTCAGTAACTCCAAAACCCGGTCACGCTGCATTCGGAGAACTGCCCACGCACGCTCCGCTTGGACTTTGATTTTGAATCACGAGTGTATTTTCATCAACCAGCGCTTCAGAAGTCGAGCTGCTGGGACCTCTAAATCGCAGGCAAGCACCAGATGGTGGCAGTAAATCCTAATTGCAGGCAAAATATTAGAGGAAATAAACAACCGTCTTAATTTTCACTACTATGTGAGCAGAGCTGTTTATCTTTTTGAATAAAGGAAAATAGAGGAGAGAAAAAGGGGAAGGGAAATTCAACTACAATCTCTTCACCCCAAGAAAAGCCAACGTTAACGTCTGTAGTCTGTAACAGCCTGTTTTTATGCATATAAGATGAAAATATACATATACAAGTCGAGATTCAATAGGCACCCACAAGAGTTCTATTTTGCTACCTGCCATCTTTAACATTTAGCCCTCTAAGAAGGGTGCCTCGGAATAATTCAGCATCTAACTATTATTTGTTAATAATATGGTCTAGGCGAGCAGTTGTAGCTCAGTGGCTGAGCACCTGCTTCCCGCGTATGAGGTCCCGGGTTCAATCCCTGGTACCTCCTAAAGAAATAGTACAGTCTAGTAGAGTGCAAGCTCCCCAAGGGCAGGTGCCATGCTTGGTTTTTCATTTCAGGGTCCCTGGTCCTGATACAGTTTAAATGCTCCAAAAATATTTAAAGGTTGGAGGGTATTTGTGTATGAAAGTGCTGGTCTATCTAACCAGTCCTTCTCCAAGGGGAGCATGTCAGGAGAAAGCTACCGGCACATGCCTTCCTTTACGGACGGATTGGATGTGTGTACTTTCTAGTGCCGTTTGTCCCACGCCATCAAGCTGGTTTCCAGGGTGCAAACTCCCCCCACTAGCCCACGCCTGCTTCCCCCACAACCTTGGCAAGCCCGAGTGTGCTTATCCTTTCAAATCTTTGGCGACGTGGTCAGTAAAACACAATCCATCTTGCAGTCTTACGTTGCATGTGTCGACGTTAGAGACCGAACGTTGTGACAGAAGAGTGGCTGTTTAAAGCCGCCTTCTGTCGGCTAATTCTGAGACACGCAGACGGAAATGGCAGCCAACCCTTTCCAGGCAACGTTGGCCTGCTCCTGAACCAGAGTCACACGGCCGCGTTTATTTCCCACTCCAGCCCAAGCTGATCAACTTGGGGTGCTAAAGACAGTGGCGTGTGTCTGCTTGGATGTTACGGCATGGCGAGACTCAAGCTTTCTACTGAAAGCAGCTTCCGAGTCCACGGGTGGAGGTGAAGGTGCTCATCAATTGTTTGGCCGATATATTGAGAGATGCTGCTCAAATATGTCGGGTGTTTAAACGATGTATTGAAAGTTGCTTCTCAACCATCTCCCCTTTTCAGTTTTCTCATGCAGCTCCAGCCCCAAAGAGGCATGAAGCTCTCTCCGAAAAGGTGTGGGTATTTTTCCTTCTGCCACAGCCAAAGGGTAACATTTGACCAGCAGGAGTTTTGATGACGCTTTGGGATTTTTGTGTCTACGAGGCAACGCAGACCCCGTCTTCGGGGTCGTGAAAGCTACCCAGTAACGAAGCGCGTCGCCCCTGCCCAGAGGGTGACGATTCTTCCATTCTCCTGGAAGCCGAGCGGCTCTGGCTGTTTGACATTTCCGTGAGTTAAGTGTGAATGCATCAGGCTCATGTGGATGCAATTTGCCTCTCAACACATGGGCTTAAGGGCCTTTGGAAAAAGCTTTTTTTTTTTTTCCTGCTTAACCCAAAACAGTTGAGAAGTGGTTGGACATGGGTTGATAGACACCAGAGTTGATCGGCTGCTCCAGTCATGGAAATTGAGCAGATGCGGTCCCTGCAGCCATTTGGGAGAAAAAAACCTCCTTCCCTATATGTTTTGATGTAGCTTCGAATGTGATTTGTGTCTGGGGCTGAGAAGAAAGGCTTTGCATGGCTTGTGGGGTGTCCCGGGGACCCCCAGACTTGGAAGAGAGAAGCACTAACAAGGTGGCTCCCAGCTGCCCTGCACTAGTTTGCGTCATCGCAGGGTGCGCTGCCCTCGCCAAGCCTGGGCACACGGTAGTCGCCTTCTGAACGCGTCCCAGGCACCAGCGAGGTGGAGGAGCTCAGGCTGCCCTGTGTAAGTGGAGGACACTGCCTGGGGTGACCGTCACCACACGAGTCAGCTTTTAATGAAATGCCCACACGGCCAAAGGAGGCGTGGGGCATCTCGGCCAGCCAGGAGTTCTCTGAGGTCCCGCGTGATCTCTCAGCTGCGTGTGCCTGTTTCTGTCTTTGTCTTTCCAGCCTAATGGATAGAAGATGAGGATTCAGAAGTGGGATGTGTAACTGATGATGTAAACGTCAGCTTTGTCCATAAGCATTACACGTGTTCCTTATTGGGGTCTCTGTCTCAGCCCGGGCAGCCGTGGGTGAGGATGCTGGCCGTGGGGGTCCGAACTGTACTTGGCATTCGCTGTGTATTAGGCAGCCAAAGGGGTGCTGATGCAAAATACCAGAAATCTGTTGGTTTTCATAAAGGGTATTTATTAGGGGTGGAAGCTTACAGTTACCAGGCCATAAAGCATAAGTTTCTTCCTTCACCAAATTCTGTTGCCACGTGTTGGAGCATGACCGCTGCCGACGTTTGCCAGGGTTCAGGCTTCTTGGGTTCCTCTCTTCCTGGGGCTGCGTTTCTCTCCGGGCTTAGCTCCTGTTTCCTCCACAAGGTCAGCTGTAGACCATGAGGCTCTCTAGACTTTGCCTCTCTCCACAAGGCCAGCTGTTGACTGTCAGGTGAGTGGCTCGTCTCTTTTCCCGGGGACGTCTCTCCTTCCTCACGACCGAGCTCCTCTGTGTGCTTACTTCCCGGGGCTCCAGCTCAAAACTCAGTATCAGAACTTCAACTCAGAACTCCAACTCAAAAGTTCCAACTCTGTCGTATGCCATGTCTTTTATCTTCGAGACCCCACTCACCAAGGGGTGGGACTCAACGCCCTACTGATGTGGCTCAATCAAAACCCTAATCATGACTTAATCACGCCCAGAGGAACAGACCCGCTGACAAGCATAATCCAATATCTATTTTTGGAATTCATAACTATGTCATACTGCCAGACTGCTACATGCTGTCTCAAAGCTGGCTTTGGAGCCGAACCCTGGGCCCTTGTGGAGGAAGCATCAAATGTTTGGAAGGAAATGGGGTCTTACTCTCCCAGGAAAGGGGCTATCACAGTCAGCCTGGGGGGATGGGATCCCCAGCGGAGGCACGGGCCGGGCCGTCGGACCCCATTGGCACCTCTGGGATCAGTGGGCGGAGGCTGGGAGGTTGGTTCCATGAGTTCTGGAGTTGGCTGGAAAGATCTAGAATGTCTTCTGGTCCCCAAGAAGGCTGTAAAGTTCCCAAAATGGGCAGGGGTTGCGCCTACCAGAGATGCTGGAGCTGTAAAGTTAGGCCACTGGCTGGTGCTGGGAGACCCCGGCCCGTTTCAGCAGGGGCTTTGTATCTAGGAAACAAAGCTGACCTTTCAAGGGGACAAAAGTCTTCTTTCCTGTGGATTTCCGGAAGGGTCCACGGCATTTCCTCAACGTCTCACGTCCCACCTGAAATCTCGTGACATGTCCCCGTTCAGTGTTTGTGTCTGTTTCAGTACAGCATTCTCTTAATGATTATCAAGTCAACTTTATTGATAAGACAGGGGGTTCGACTTAAATCACCTGCCACTAGAGCATCTCCCGACTGTCTCTCTTCCTGCCTGTTTTCCTTCTCTCTTCCCCTTTGTACCTTCTCCCCCGTGCGTCCATCCCTTGAGCTCCCTGCCACACAAATGCGGCTCTGCCCTTCCTCTGCTAAAATACACTAAACGAAGGAGATTCTCCACTGTATGAACGCTATATCCAAATCTAAGACCTCTGGAGCCCTGCCTCGGTTTACCTCTACAACGTCCTCTGCCCACACCCAGGAGTGCTGGGCAGCTGGCTCATTGTGGAAACGACCCTGCTGGCTCCACCTCCTTCTGTGCCCCCAAAAGCCTTTCATCACCACTCACTCAGAAGCACCCCCTCCTGTCTCATCTCCCCTGGCACGCAGTTATCAAGCCCCATGGATCTGACTCACCCCAGGCTCATCGTACTCGAACGTGTTTCTCTGCTTTCACGAGAATGTAAGCTACTTGGGAGCACATCTCAAAGGCGTGTTCCAATTTCACCATCGCCATATTACTTGCCACAATTTCTTGCACGTAGGAGCAACTCAACCAGTGGTGGTTGAACCAAAATGACTTGGGTCCATGGAGAAATTTTTGTCAACATCCTGTTGACCCCACACCTACCAGATGGACTGGATAATTTAATTTCCTATCTATAGGTTTCTCACCTCCTTCCTGGTATCTCTTACTAAAGGCTTATTTGATGATCTTATCTGTGGCCATTATCTTCTGCATTTGTACTTCATTTCCCCAATGAGACTGTAAACTCCAAGAGGACAGGGTGTGTCCCACGTTTTCCTCCATGTTCTTCATGAAACCAATACCTTGTACTGCCCTCCACAGTTGCCTTTTTAGTGACTAATTGCAGCTTCTCACCGTCTCAAGGTGGGACCTAGAATAGCTCAGATAGGATCGTTAGTGAGACAGTTGTCTGGGCATTAGGAGATTCTGCTTCAGTCAAATTCAGAGACAAGCGCTTCTGAAAAAAAATGCCAATCTATAAGAAGATTGACAGTGTCTTCAGATAAAGTGGAAAGAGGCAAGTCATGTTATGTTTCTTTGCTTGAGAGTCTCTGCTGAGCATCCCCTAGTCTTTTGATAAGGGCATCCCAGAGATTACAAGGAGGCACCTGCGAAGCCCAGGTGGAAACCTTTATCAGGTAAAGGATGCGGGTTTGATGGCCCAGGAAGATGAGAGTTTGCTTAATTCCCTGGGTCTCACCATCCCAAGCTCCTTCTGAGCATGTGCCTTGAGAGGCAGCCTTGAGTTTGGTTAGTAACGAGGGACCCACTTCCACCACCGCCTTGGTCAACATGAACAGAGCTGGGTGGAATCACGTTGGCCGAACACGAAAGTCACCCGAGCTCCTCACTGGGTTGACCAAACTCACCAAATGTTTTGAATTTGGACAAACCAGGGGAAGTCTATTTATCTCCATATCTCTAGAAGACCCATCGAGGGTTTGCTCTAGAACAGAGAGAAGAGAAGATGATTTCTGTGTGTGTAAGATAAAGTCCAAACCCTACTCAGAAAAGGACCCATGAGTATAAAGTCAACTCCAGGAAGTAGAATCACCCTTTAGCCACCTTGTCAGTGGTGAAGGCCCCTCTCCATTTGGGGGAGATCCTGGAGAGTCAGTGTCAGCTTCCCTCATGGGACTTATATGGGAAAATAAAGCCTCCTGGACTCAGAACTTCAAACCAAGGACACTTGTGTTGAGCCACAGAGGGAAAGGACGTTACTCCCAAATTGTGAAATGAACAAGAAGGAACTTTTAAGAATCCCCAAAACACCTACATGTTGACTTTTTGAGCAATTTCATTGAGGTATAATTTCCACACCATAAAGTCCACTTGCTTTTTTTTTAAGTGTACAATCCTATGATTTTTAGTAAATTTTCAGAGTTGTGCAACCATCACCACAATCTAATTCTATTTTCATCAACCCAAAAAGAAACTGTGTATCCATTTGCAGGCCCCCACACCCCTCAGCCTCTGGCAACCATGGATCTGCCCTTTATCTATGGGTTTCCCTTTGGGGGAACATTTCATATAAATGGAATCAAGCAATATGATTCCATTATTGCCCAGCTTATTTCACTCAGGATAATGTTTTCAAGGTTCCTCCATATGGGGTGACATGTATCAGAAACCCATTCGCTTTTGTGGTTGAATAATATCCCATTGTGTGTAGAGACCATATTTTGTTTATCCATCCATCTATTGGTGGACATCCATTGATGTTTCCACTTTTTGGCTATTGTAAATAATGCTACCAGGGACATTACATACATGTCCTTTTGTAAACATTTGTTTTCATTTCTCCTGGGTAGATACCTAGGGGTGGGATGGCTGGGTCGTCGGTTACCTTTATGTTCAACTTTTCAAGACGCTGCCAAACAGTTTTCCAAAATGACTGTTGCATTTTACTTTCCCACCCACATATGTGGGTTCCTGTTTTCCCACATCCTCACCAGTATTTGATGCTATCTGTCTTTTTTATTACACACATTCTTGTGGGTGTGAAGTGGTATCTTGTGGTTTTAATCTCCAGAGTACTAATGACTGTTGAGCCTACATGTCAACTCCAGATCTCAATAGTATTGAGCTCATGTTGAGGCTCTTTCTTCATCTAGGTTTTTGGTGCAGACTGGGATTAAAATGGTTCGAGTAAACTGGTTTATTCTATGACTACTTTTTTTTCCACCAGGAAAACCATTTGCTGCTCACCTACCCCCACCCCACTATCTCCACAACTAAATGTAAGGAGGGTTAATGAGTGAGACGAATGCCGGTTGTGAATGAATCCTCCAAGGTGGCTTGAGCATCTTAATCTCCTTGATTGCAAAGGCCATTGTGCTAGATGTGGGGCTGTCTCCCCTTCCCCCAGGTGCAGGGCTCATTACGTCCCTGATGGTAGAATTTGGGGATCATTGTTCTTAATGTCATTGCCACAATTTGGAGGACTGCGCCTGCTTGAAGACTCTGTCTCTGAGCTCTGCTAATAAGCAGTTCATCGCTTCCTCAGATGTCTAGAGTGCACAACTCCTGGTACTAGATGCCTCCACCTAGGGAGGCGGATGTGGCTCAATCGATAGAGCTCCCGTTTACCATATGGGAGTCCCCGGGTTCGCTTCCTGGGGCCTCCTGGTAAAGGCAAGCCAGCCCGCGTGGCGCGGTGAGCTGATGCAGCAGAACGACCCAACAAAGGGAGATAAGCAGACACAGAAAAACACACAGCAAATGGACACAGCGAGCACAAGCAGCAGGGTGTGTGTGTAAATAAATAAATAAATAAATAAAATCTAAATAAATAAATAAATAAATGCCTCCACCTTTATTGTACAAGAGACTGTGGTATTCTCTTTCCATTGGCAGGATCCGCGCAAGTCAGAAAATTAATTATGCAGCCATTGCTTATGTCCAAGCAAGTTTTCTGCTTACACAGAGGTTTCTCTGGGCTGCGCCATATGATGCATTATCTAAACCAATTTCAGCCATTCCTATTTATTTCCTCAAGCAAACAATAAGATTCTTAGCAGAAAATACCTACCCTACTTTAATGATAAATAAGGCAAGGAGAGTCTTCTCCTATTTAAAAATTCCCTATATGACAAAACACACATGTAAACTTTGCATGCTTTAAAAATGCATTGCCTTATCTTTCCATAAACAAGGGCACACAGAGTAACTGGATGAAGCTAAAAAAAAATTTTGGGAAGGAATTCCAGCCTTCAAAAAACTAGATAAGCATAATCTAAACATGCATGCACAGTTTTTCTTACATGTCCACCCATCCATACACCATTTATCCGTTCATCCATCCATCCACCCATCCATCCACCCACTCATCCATCATCCATCCATCCATCCACCCATCCATCATCCATCATCCATCCACCCATCCTTCCATCCACCTAGCATCAATTGAGTCTTCTCTAAATGCCAGCCACCTCAACAAATTGAAGACCAATTATCCTTTCCTCTAAGGAACTCACAACCTTTGTAAATAAAAGTACATCAAGGGCCATCATCCCTCAATCTTCTCAATTGTTCATAAAGTACAATTCCTTGCATTTTTTTTTGCATGATTTCTTCTCGGTACATGTTTCCATAGATGATTGCCAGGAGATGTATTGTCTCCACCTGTCCACTCCAAATTTTCCTAGTGCTCCTGGAAGTATTTGAGATGTGCAAGTGGCACCCTTGCCTAGAGTTTTGTCAAAGACATTGAATTAGCAGAGCATACAACATGGCGCATGTGGAATGGTGTGTCTACCACGTCTCAGTGTCTCGGCCTGAGACACTTCACAGCTCCTGATGCTGTCTCCTGTCTGTGAGTAAACTCACAAAGTGTCAGGGTGCATTAGCTGCCTGGGTCACACCTTATGATTTGGCACACCCTTGGAATTCCACGGAGCATCCCGGCTTTGTCATCACTGAGACCCATCCATGTTGGAAAGTACAGCGTGTGCTGTTCACACCTCACCCACGGCCAACCCGAGAAGAAATTCCTAGGGACTCCTTTCCCCTACCAGCCTGACTTCTGGAACCTGCAACCCTCATTCTGCCCACGGGGTCTGCTGATAATTTGGGGGGGTGGGGCACAGCTCGGCAACTCCTTGGAGATGAGTTATGCTCTACCACGTGTAACAGGGACCTAAGCAAACGTGCAGCTCATCCAGGAGACGCCAGGCGAGACCCTCGAGGGCTGTAACTGTCTCACCCTCTGTAACCTCCAGGCTTGATGTGAAGTCTGACAAAATGGGGACTTTACGATTTTTACCCACATCAATCAGGTTTAGCAGTACAGAGTTTGACAGCATGAAATATTTTCTCCGTGATTCATGGGAGGCACTTCCATGGCCCAAGCTGTGTCCAGGACGGTAGATAATTCTGTGGCAGTGCCTTGTTCGACCTTCACAACTAGTGTCGGATGAGCAGTAGAGGGTTCTTCTCACCTCATGCTTGTCTTCTCCTCTGGGTCTTGGGTTATCAATCTTTCTGCCTCATTACCAGCAAATTAATTTTTTAATGGGTGCTTCCTCTCATAGCTCCTTCTATTCATGATTTGGGCTTTTCTAGTCCTCTCCTTGCATTTCCCTCTTTGCTTGCTGTGGATTCAGGAAAACGTGAGCTTCCCATTGTTCTAAGCCAGCTAGCTTGGTTCCGGCTGTTTTGAAAAGATGCAAGAGCAAGAAAGTCCTGGGCTGTGAGAGAAGCCAGCAGCAGAGCCAGTGGGTCTGTACGTGAGGAGAGCACAGAGCCTTCCGGCACAGAATCGCGCTGTAAGATCCCGACCTAAAAACGTGTAACATGCAGCTGGATGTGTGCAATCGCACTTTTCAAAAAGAAACACCTGTCAACTTTAACATGGGTTCATTTAACCGCAAAGACGAGGCGAAGGCTTTTTTCTCGTCCGAGCCTTTCTTCTTCCAGGGAGCCTTCCGCGGTTGCTCTGCTCTGGCCTGCCGGGAACTCGAGTCTGCAGCTCTCGGCTTTCTCGGTGTGAAAGCCATTAGTTCGCGCTGTCTCCCGGTTGTTTACACCATGGCGTGCCCGTGCCTTCCTGCTTTCACGGCACGTGCTTCCCAGCTCCTAGGATGACGGCTTAGGCTTCCTGCTCTGCATTCGTCGCCCCAACTTTTCCGCCTTCTCTCCTGAAAACACACACACGCTGGAAGTGCAGGTGGGTTGTGGGGGCTACGTAGGGAAGTTGAATTAGGTGCTGCACTCTGGGGCAAACAGTGACGGAGATGATATCTTGCATTTGTGTGTTGATTTGCATCTCGTAATGTGCTTCCAACCAATGGTGACCAAGTGGGTGGCAAGAAACCACTGGAATTTGTCGTCTCACAGCTCTGGAGACCAGAACTCCAAATTCAACGTGCCGGCAGAGCCGTCATCTTAACTAATTACATCTAAATATCTACATAAGCGCGCGTCTCTCTCCCTGACACGTGTCTACACCTGCACATGTGTCTAAATATCTACATAAGCGCGTCTCTCTCCCTGACGCGTGTCTACACCTGCTCGTGTGCCTAAATATCCGTATAAGCGCGTCCCTCTCCCTGACGCGTGTCTACACCTGCTCGTGTGTCTAAATATCTACATAAGCGTGTCTCTCTCCCTGACGCGTGTCTACACCTGCTCGTGTGCCTAAATATCCGTATAAGCGCGTCCCTCTCCCTGACAAGTGTCTATACCTGCGCGTGTGTCTAAATATCTATATAAGCGCACGTCTCTCTCCCTGATGCATGTCTACACATGCACGTGTGTCTAAATATCTACATAAGCGCGTCCCTCTCCCTGACGCGTGTCTATACCTGCGCGTGTGTCTAAATATCTACATAAGCGCGTCTCTCTCCCTGACGCGTGTCTACACATGCGCGTGTGTCTAAATATCGATACAAGCACGTGTCTCTCTCTCTCTAACACGTGTCTACACCTGCTCGTGTGTCTAAATATCCGTATAAGCACATGTCTGTGTCTCCCGTTGATGGCTTAAGCCTGTGGCACATGCTGACACATACTTGCCTTTGTCTACATGCACACTTGTTCACACGTCTTTGTTATACTGGATATGTCTGCGTTAGTGCATGATCTGTTTCTCTAGGTACATACGTGTCCTAGATGTGTGTCTCTAAACATGGATATGAAGGTCTTTATGTGCACACACCGTGGATGTCTACATACATGTAAATCTGCCTGCTTTTATCGCTGTAAATGCGTGTATGGCTCTGACTCTCTGAGCGAAATGCTTTCAGTTACCGTTTCTTCAGGACA
>JAQZBX010088065.1:0-12790 GCA_029593785.1 Cabassous unicinctus | reverse complement strand
CATTCTCCTTCAGGGAAGTCCCAGAAAAGGTCTGTAGTGCTGCAGCTGTCCACTTTTGGGCAGTACTTGCATATTGTGCAGAACCTTCAAACCAGGCCCAAGATTTCTCTTCTTCAGTCAACAGATTTTAAGGGACTCCCCAAGAGGTCAAATCTGTGGACTGGGAAAGAGAAGGTAGAAGGTAGGGGTGGTGACTATGAGCATTTGGGCAACTTCTTCATGTAACTTACTTGTGCCTTCAGGGACTGCTCCAGCCCTAACTTGTATATACCACTTACACTTTATTATGCAGTGCTGCTGTGCATGCCCAGCTTTATGGTTTGGTGGGTCAGACAATACCCAACTCATGACAGGAAATTCAGGTCTCATGGTAACTTGATGTCCCATGGTTAAGCATTCAGTCTCTACTAAGGTCCAGTAGCAGGCCAAAAGCTCTTTCTCAAAAGGAGAGTAGTTATCTGCAGAGGATGGCAGGGCTTTGCTCCAAAATCCTAAGGGTCTGTGTTGTGATTCTCCTATAGGGGCCTGCCAAAGCCTCCCAACAGCATCTCCATTTGCCACTGAAACTTCTGGCACCATTGGATCTGCTGGATCATATGACTGAAGTGGTAGTGCAGCTTGTACAGCAACCCAGACCTGTCACAGAGCATCCTCTTGTTCCAGTCCACAATCAAAACTTGCAGATTTTTTGGTCACTTGGTGAATGAGTGATAGTAGCACACCCAAAAAAGAAATGTATTTTCTCCAAAATTCAAAGAGACCAACTAAGTGTTGTGCTTCTTTTTTGGTAATAGGAAGGGCCAAATGCAACAGCTTATCCTTCACTTTACAAAGGATATCCCAATTTAGAAGGGATATCTTGACATGTCCCACACCAAGAAATTTCACTGAGGTGGAAGACCCCTGTATTTTTGTTGGATTTATTTCCCATTCTCTCTCACACAAATTCCTTACCAGTAAGTCTAGAGTCTTTGCTATTTCCAGCTCACTAGGTCCTATCAACATATCATGAATATAATGAAACAGTGTGATGTCTTGTCGGGGGTGGGGGGAGAAATGATCAAGATCCCTGTCGACAATATTATGCCACAGGGATGGAGAGTTGATATACCCCTGAGGCATGAAAGTGAAGGTATATGGCTGGCCTTGATAGCTGAAAGCAAACTATTTCTGGTGGTCCTTACTAATAACAATTGAGAAAAAAAAGCATTTGTCAGATCAATATCTGCACACCGGGTACCAGGAGATGTGTTGATTTGCACAAGCAATGATACCACATCTGGGACAGCAGCTGCAATTTGAGTTGCCACTTAGTTAAGTTTATGATAAAGTACTGTCATCCTCCAACATCCATCTGTTTTCTACACAGGCCAAATATGAGAGTTGAATGGAAATGTACTGGGAATCAATACCCCTGCATCCTTCAAATCCTTGATGGTGACATTAATCTCTACAATCCCTCCAGGAATCTGGTATTGCCTTTGATTTACTATTTTGCTAAGTAGGAGTGGTTTTAGATGCTTTCACTTGGCCTTTCCACCCATAATAGCCCTCGCTCCACAAGTCAGGAATTCAATGTGGGGATCCTGCCAGCTACTCAGTATGTCTATTCCAATTATGCATTCTGGAACTGGGAATATGACCACAGAATGAGTCTGGGGATAAACTGGACCCACTATGAGATGGACCTGAGCTAAAACTCCAACAATCACCTGACCTCCATAAGCCCTTATTCGGACTGGTAGACCACAGTCACTTTTGAATCTTCTGGAATTAATGTCACTTCTGAGCCAGTGTCTAATTATCCCCAAAATTTCTGATCATCTCCTTTGCCCAAATGCAGTTACTCTGGTAAAAGGCCATAGGTCTCCTTGGGGAAAGGTGGGAAGAAGTTTAACAGTACAATTTTTGGCAGTTTAACAGGATCCTTCCCCAAGGGGACCTGACCTTCTCCTCATTCAAGGGGTCCTGGGTCTGTAAACTGTCTCAAGAGAAAGAATTGATTAAGGGGTCATGATTCAATGCATCTGTAATTTTAGATAGGGTTTTGTTCACTCAAACTAGAACTCTTCTACTTATACAGATCCAGAAGAAATTTAGTAGACTGCCTATCTATTTCACTTCTAGGTACCCAATGATCTATTAGCCAATGCCGTAACTCTATGTGACTCAAAATATTTTGAGTGCTGCTTTGAAACTGCCTTTCATTGCTGTAGTCATGCCCACTTTGTCTTTGGAAATTAACTGCTGATACTTGACTTTTACCTGATCTAGATCTGATCATCCCCATAAAGGTTAAGGATTTTAATTCCATTACAGCCCTACCTACAGTAATACCTGAACTACAGAGAATAGCAACCACAGAGCTCTTCAGGGAAGATGGTATTTTTCTTACAAATTTATTTCTCACAGTCCTTGTTAAAGGCATGTCCACTGGACATTCCTGGGTGTGTGGGTAGGTCTAAAATGGTAAATCCATTCTAGCATTGCAGTCTCTCTAAGACTTTGAATTCACTTTTATACTCTAAACTAGGGCAAATCAGACATATCAACCTCAAACATGATATGGTATCCTTTGGTCCAAGTTTCAGTCAGCGACCAAAATAGTTTGAGTCCTTTCTAACCCCTCAAACTACAGCATTGAATCCAGAATTTCTACTTAGTGTGCCCATATCAATAAATTCTGCCTGATCCAACTTTATATTACTTCCAACATTATCCCATACCCTTAGTATCCATTCTTACACATATTCCCCTGATTTCTGTCTCTACAAATTGGAAAATTCATGCACTTCTTTCAGAGTATAATATACTTCCTCATGGGTCACACTTTGTATTTCACCTTTAGGGGTTTGTTGTGATTTTAGCCTAGTGATAGGTCTCAAAGACAAGAGGGGTGGTGGAGAAGGATTAGAAGTGTCTTGCAAGTTACTGACCTCAGGACATTCCTTTGCATTTTATTCTGGTGATACAGGATTAATCTCTTTAGGCAGGGGTTGGAATGCAGATTCCTCAGGGCAGACTGGAGGTTGTGCAGTGCACGCTGGAGTTTGGCTGGTACCTGCTTCAGGACTGCGAGGGGTGTAGAGTTCCTGGGGTAGGCCAGAGGCTTGTCAGTGCATGCTTCAGTTTGGCTAGTACCCATTCTCAGGGCTGGAAGGAGGACTGGACTCCCTGGGGAAGCTGTAGGCTGGGTGATATAAGGTTGACAAGGTGTGGTCTCCACAGAGCAGTCCATCACAGTTATATCTGGTAAATTCTCAGCAGAGTTTAGGGTTCCAGTATCCCCACCAATATAATCATCATCCCATATGTCTCCATCCTAATCCTCTGGGTTCCACCACTTTCCAATCAATGACTTAACTTTAACTGCAGAAACCATGCAGGGTTGAGATTTTAGTTTCCTTTCCAACTCGGCTACTCTTACAATAAGAGTCTGAGTTTGGTCTGCTGAAATCTCAAGTCTATGGCTACAGGAGACAAGATTTTCTTTCAGAGCACATATAGAAATTTTCAAATCATTCATGCATCATTTATGTTTCAAATTTGAAGCCTTTAGCTCATCCTTTTCTTTTGTAACTGTATCCAGAGTATCTAGGAGGACCCAGACAATATCTTTATACCTTTTGACTCCACAAATCTCTGTTAAGGTGTTGAAAACACTGCCACCCAGATCCTTGCTTCTTATAAGCTTGGAAGTAGAGTAATCCAGTGTTGATAATATGTGTATCTCTATTGCAAACTCATGCCATGGACTCTTAGTGGCCTCTTCATTATTGGAAAGGGAGTCATTAGTACCTTTGAGTCCCATTAGAGTAGAGAGCCAATTGAAAAACCTCCAGAACTACCTCAGACATCCCATGTTTAAGACTCTGTTCCTCAAGAACCATTCCTGGTACCAAGTTGTATTAGTCAGGGTTGTCTAGGGAAACAGAAACAACCGGAGATATCTGTCAATAGTATGAGATTTTATGAGTCTCTTATGTGACCGTGGGAATGCACAAGTCCAGGTTCTGCAGGCAGGCTACAAACGAGGGGCTCTCATGAAAGTCCAATAAATGTCCTTGATGAGTTTCCAGAGGCACTGGTTGTCCAAAGATGAGTTGGGAAATTCTCTCTGAATGCTGAAATAAATTCATTTTTTAAGGAATTCAACTGATTGGGTAAAATGTCACTCATTGATGATGGCAATCTTCTTGGCTGATGTAGATATAATCAGCTATCTATGCAGTAAACTCACTAGTAACTAAAGTCCATAAATTTCCTTATATTACAATTAGCCCAGTGCTTGCTTGACCAAACAACTGGGCACAATTGCCTGGCTGAGCTGACACATTAGCTTAACCATCACTTGGGGTTAAACCAAACATGCTTAATTGCCAGTTATGCCTGTTCTTAAAATGGACCTAGAATGCTCAGTGACTACAACTCTTCAGAACTGGATTTAGCAAGTATTGCAAGAAGAAACATTAACTTATCTCATGAGGCAGCAAGCTTCCTATGAATAAACATGAGGAGGTGGGCATTTGAACAAAAAGGAAGTAGAAACTTCTATAAACATCTAAAACCAGTAAACAAGGGGCTACTCTGAAAAGTAGTTAGTAAGTTATGGTTTCAAGGGGGTGGATAATTGGTGGTTTCAGTTACACATCTGCTCAGTGGTAAAGCTGACTCCTGAACTCACCAGACTGAAATATCCTATAGTTTAGAGATCAAAGGGAACAGCTGTTTTGTGACTTCATAACTATATTCTTGGTTTTGTTTGGTTTATTTCCAAACTTGGTCAAATACGCAAAATTTTAATCATTTCTTCCTTTAGAAAAAGGTTGGGGTAGGGTGTGAGTAACCAATGAGAATATAACAAATGCCAAAAGAAAGTACTTACTAGAAATGTTATGTTACAGATTGAGAAAATTAGGTAAATAAAACATTTAATAATTAGTTTCCCTGGCACCATGATTATATTCTAATAGTATTTTTAGAGATAAACTCAGAAAAGGGAAAAACATGAGTCAGGTAAGCCTCTTTTATAAATTATGTCAGGGAGATAAATGAAGCAGAGGTCACAAAGTGAATACTTTCTCTAACCAAAGAGCGAGATGTATACATTGTCTTGTTTTCCCATACTAGAGACAAACAAGAAATGACACATGAAACCATTTCAACTCATGGTATTTTCTTTTCTTTTTTCATATAACAAACTATATTTTTAAAGAGGTTTTAGATGACAGAAAATCACATCAAAAGTATAAGTGTTTCCTATGTAACCTCCCCAAACCCCATCTTCCCCTATTAATAACATTTTAAAATAGGGTGGTATATTTGTTAAAATTGATGAATAAATATTGAAGCCTTACTACTAACCAAGGTCAAAATTTAAAATTGTGGTTTACATTTAGTTCCAATGCACTAAAATTGCCCTATGTTTTACCTATTATTCCCTCACCCTCCCCTCAGAACCTCTTGTAACAAGTATCTTTATATCAATGTTACATGTTCTTCTATTACTACAATATTAATAAGTTTACATTGTCCTTGGTTGCATTACCCCCTTATGTTTGTTCATTCCTTGACCTTGAGGAATTTGTGATTGTGATGCTCTACTACTGATTGAGAGTGTGTTTAGATCTTATGGGGCAGATGGAAGGAGCTGTTTTACTTGCAATTTTAGATACTCTCTGTTTTGGGGCATGGGAGTGGTTGATCATCATTTTTTTGTTAATAGTCCAGGGTGAGTCTGATGAAATGGAGAGTAGATGTTGGCTGCAACTCTTCTGAGACTCAGGTCTCAACTGGCATATGAATAGACTAAAGATGTAAGCCTTGGAGACCTATATTTAATGGATATAGTGCTAATTATAGGCTCAAATAAAAGGGGAAGAAGAATCATGTGAAAGGAACTTATAAATGAATCTAACTCTTTTACATTGGGGATATAGGTTGCCATATATTCCAACGTAAGGTCCACAAACAAGGTGCTGATTTCATAGGGTTGTCTACCTTTCCTATAGTGTCTAGATGTCTCTAGAGCCTTCAGGATTACCCCATCAGTGAGATCATGCAATATTAGTGACAGGCTTACTTCACTCAAGCTTATATCTTCAAGATTTATCCATGTTTTCACATGTGTCAATACTTCATTCCTTCTTACATTCCATTGTGTGCATATACCAGATTTTGATTATCCATTCATCCATTGATGGATACTTGGGTTGCTCCCAACTTTTCACAATTATACAATGCCACTATAAACATTGGTGTGCATATATGTGTTCATGTCCCTCCTTTCACTTCTTCTGGTTATATACTCAGCAGTGAGATTGCTGGATCATATGGCAATTCTATAGTTAGCTTCCTGAGGAACTGTCAAGCTATCCTTTACAGTGGCAGCACCATTTTGTATTTGCACCAGGAGTGGATGAGTGTTCCCGTTTCCCCCTCATCCTCTCCAGCACTTGTAGTTTTCTTTCTTTTTTTTTATTTTAATAGAAGCCAATCTAATAGGTGTAAGATGATATTTCATTGTAGCTTTGATTTGCATTTCCCTAAGAGCTAGTAATGGTGAGCACCTTCTCATGTGCTTTTTAGTCATATGTATTTCTTCTTTGAAATAATTAATATTCATATCTCTTGCACATTTTTTAAATGAGTTTTTTGTCCTTTCATTTTTGAGCTGTAGGATTTCCTTATATATGATGGATATTAGGCTGTTATTGGATAAGTGGTTCCCAAATATATTTTCCCATTGTGTAGATAGCTTTTTCACTTTCTTGACAAAGTCCTTTGAAGCACAAAAGTTTCTTTTTTTATATAATTTTAAAAGGATATTTTCGCCATGCTCACATGCCTGCACCATCATCTCCCCCGTTCCTGGCAAACCACCCTGTTCCACTTTGATTGATTTTCTTACGTTGAAAAATCTTTGCATATCTGGGATAAAACACACTTGATGATGATGTATAATTCATTTGATGAATTGTTGGTTACAATTAGGGGGTTTTCTTTTGCATATAAATTATTAGAGATATTCATCTGCAGTTTTCTTTTCCTCTGGCATCCTTATGTGACATTAGTATAAGGGTGATTGATTTTGGCATCATAGATTGAGTTAGGTAGTATTCTCTCTAATTCTATTTTTGGAATAGTTTAAGCAGGATTCATGTTAGTTCTTTCCTGAACAATTGGCAGAATTTACCTGTGAAACCATGCTGTTCTGGGCTTTTCTTGGTTGGGAGGTTTTTGATGTCTAATACAATCTCACTATTTGTATTTGATCTGTTGAGTTCTTCTATTTCTTTTTTCACCAATATCAGCTGTCTGTGTGTTTCTAGAAATTTGCCCATTTCATCAATGTTATCCATCTTGTTGACACACAATTTTTCAAAGTATCCTCTTATGTTACCTTTTATTTCTGTGGATCAAGTCAGAAGTTATATTTCCACTCTCAATTTTTATTTTATTCCTATGCATCGTTGTTCTTTTTTGTTTATTATTCTAGCTAAGAATTTATTCTATTAATCTTCTCCAAAAACTAGATTTTGGGCTTTTTTTCTAGTTTTGTTGTTGTTGCTGTTGTTGTTATTGTTCTCAATTTCATTTAGTTCTGCTCTAATGTTTATTACGTCCTTTTTTCTGCTTGATTTGGGATTAGTTTGTTGTTTTTATAATAATTTCTCCAGGTGTGTCATTAGGTCTTTGATTTTAGTGCTTTCTTTTGAAATATAGGGATTTAGGGGTATAAATGTCCCTTTCAGCACTCTTTTAGCTGCATCCCATAAGTTTTGATGTGTTGTGTTCTCATTTACATTCAATCCCAGGTAGTTACCAACATCTTTTGCAAATTCTTCCTTTAGCCACTGACTATTTAAGAGTATGTTGTTTAACTTCCATATATTTCTGCCTTTTTGGTTTCTCTGACCATGTTAATTTCCAGCTTCATTCTGTTGTGCTCAGAGAAATTACTTTGCATAATTTCAATCTTTCTGAATCTGTTAAGAGTTGTTCCTTGCCTATCCTAGAGAATGATCCATGTGCGCTTGAGTGTATATCCTGCTGTATTTGGGTATAATTTTCTTTATATGTCTATTAGGTCTAGTTCTTCCAATGTATTATTAAAGGTCTCTGTTTCTTTATTAACTTGTTGTCCATATGTTCTACCTAATGGTGATAATGGTGGGTTAAAACCACCACTCTGATTATAGAGGCATCTATTTCTCATGCTAGTTTTGTCATTGTTTTCCTCATGTATTTTAGGGCAACCTGGTTAGATGCATACATATTTATGATTGTTCTTTCTTCTTGAATGAATACACCTTTTATTAATATATAGTGTCTTTGTCTGTTGCAACAGTTTTGCATTTAAAGTATTTTGTCTGATATTACTATAGATACTACACCTTTTTTTGGTTATTGCTTGGGTGTAAATTCATTTTCCAACTTTTCACTTTCAACCTTTTTGTGTACTTGGGTCTTAGGTGAGTTTCTTGTAGACAACATAGATGTATCATATGTCCTTATCCATTGTGCCAATCTGTGTCTTTTGATTGGAGAGTTTAATACCTTAGCATTTTATGTTATTACTGTCAAGGCAGTATTTAATATAGCTATTTTTTCTTTAGGTTTATATGTCATATTTTGTTATTATTTCTCATTTTATACTTTTAGTTACTCTTAATAATCTTCCTGTAGCTGTTTGGCAGTTTGATGTAATTATGAATTCCAAAAATAGATATTGAATCATGCTTGAAAACTGATCTGTTAATCTGGGCATGATTAAGTTATGATTAGGACGTTGACTGGGCCATGTCAGGAGGGCATTGAGCCCCACTGCTTGGTGTGTGGGGAAATCAAATATAAAAGGCAAGGCAAAAGACAGTTTTGATATTGGAGTTCTGGTGAAGATGGAGAAAAGGCCCAGGGATAGAGACAAGCCATTCACCTGAGAGTTCACAGCTGGCCTTGTGGAGAGAAGCAAAGCCTAGAGAGCCTCATAGTCTACAGATGACCTTGTGGAGGAAACAGAGGACCTAAGCCTGGAGAAAAACAAAGCCCCAGGAAGAGAGGAACCCTGGCAAACATCAGCAGCTGTCTTGCTCCAACACATGGCAATGAACTTTGATGAGGGAAGAAACTTATGCTTTATGGCCAGGTAACTGTGGACTTCTAGCCCAAATAAATACCCTTTATAAAGACCAACGAATTTCTGGTATTTTGCATCAGCAACCCTTTGGTTGACTAATACACTTCCTTTCCACACTCTCCTCCAACCCTCCATCTCCTGTGTTACCCTTTCGACCTGCAGCACTCCCTTTAGTATTTGTTGAAGGGCAAGATTCATGTTATCAAACTCTCTCGATTTCTGTTTATCTGTGAATATTTTGAACTCTACCTCATTTTTGAATGCCAGGTTTGCTGGGTAGAGAATTTTTGGCTGGCAGTTGGTTCTTATCATCTTAACTATGTCATACTACTGCTTTCTTACCTTCATGGTTTCAGATGAGAAATCAGCACAAAATCTTATCATGCTTCCCTTGTATATGATGGATCTGTTTTTTCTTGCTGCTTTCAGAATGCTCTTTGTCTTGAGCATTTGACAATATGGTAATATGTGTCTCCTGATTGGCTTGTTAGGATTATATTCTGTTTGTACACTACACTTCCTGGACATGTACATCCATGTCCCTCATAAGTGTTGGGAAAATTTAGCCATTAATCCTCGAACATTACTTTTGCCCCCTTTCCATTCTCTTTTCCCTCTAGTGTACTTGTAATGTATATGTTTGTGTGTTTCATGTTATCATTCAATTTCCTGAGTCCCTGCTGAATTTTTTTCCTTTTTAAAATCTATCTGTTTTAGTGAGATTTCAAAGCACCTTTCTCCAATATCACTAATTCTTTCTTTGCCTGTTCAAACCTGTTGCTAGGTGCTTCCAATGTATTTTTAATTTCCTGCATTGTTTCATTTCCATCATACCTGTTCTCTTTTCATGTATTTTTACAATTTCTTTGTATGTTCCCCCAGTGTCTTCTTTAATCTTTTATCTCTTCCTTCACTTGATTAAGTTGATTCATGATATTTGTTTCTATATCCTTGATTAGTTCCATATCTGCATCTCCTCCTGTATTTTAGTTAGTAAAATAGAATAGGTCATTTTTTCCTGTTTCTTAGCATGGCTTATGATTTTTTTGGGGTGTCTAGGCATATGTTTATCTTGATGGGCTTATTCAGTTGGTTAGCCTTTCCTTCTAGCCTAGGGTTTTATTTCATTGTTTCGTGTTAAGGTCTTCTTTGACACTTGGTTCCACTAATTCTATATCTTTGTAGTTGACTGTGTTCCCCCTAAAAAAATATGAGGCCTTCAGAAAGGAAAAAAAGAAGAGAAAAAGAAAGTTTAAGAAAAGTTAGGGGCAGAACAACCAAAGAGCTAGGAAAAAGAAAAATAAGTAATAAGAATGAAAAAACATAAAAAATAAAAATGAATAACAATAAAAAGGTGAAAAAAGGAAACAGGAAAAAATAAAATAACATAAAATAAAATAAATAAATAAAATTAAGAACTGGAAAGTTGAGAAGAGAAAGATATTAAGAACAAACAAGAGATGGTGGAATGAAAGAAAAGAAAATGAAGTGGGAAATAAATGAAAGAAAGAAAATAGGAAGAGGAAGAAAATAAAAAGAGAAGTAAAGAAGACCTTCCTCTCTGGCCACCAGCAAATGTCTCAGGTTTCCTGTACTCAAAAATCAATCACTCTACAACCTGCCCTCTTCAGGTAAAATAACTGGAGATACAAACACACACACACACACACACACACACACACACACACACAAACACACACATATACTAAAAAAAATCCTTAGTTTATGTTCCAAGCAAAGCTGCTTGTTCTTCATATCTCTTTCCCCCAGGGAGTTGGCTAGGTGCCTGACAATCCACTGGATCACTCTTTGTCTCACTTCTCCTCTGGCTTTTTGGGCACCTGACAGATTGCTCACTGCCTTTCCTAGTTTCCCCTTCCTTCAGGTAGGATGGGTGCTTGACAGCTTTCAGGATATGCCTTCCAGATCCCCCTTCCCTCAAGCCAGTTGGGCACTTGTCAGTTCACTGGCTGACTCTTCAGGTTCTCCTCTAACCCATGTGGTTGGGTGCCTCTCACCTCACACCTTAACTATCTCATTTCCTCTCTTTCCCAGGGTGAGTCGATTTGTGCCAAACCACCTGATAAATTCCACCTGTCCCTCTCCTTGCAGCTGTTTTAGTGCTAGCTTGAGCCTCTCCTTTTCCCAGAAACAGGCTGAGATCTGGCCCACCATTTTTATCTCACCCCCAGCTACTCATCTCTCCCCCTGAGCCAGGTGAGTGCCAGCCAGCCCTCCTGTAGTTCTCCTTTCCTTGAAAGCACCAGTGGCAGATCTGTTTGCATCACTGCTTTCCTATCTCTGAGCTAGCTAGATGTCAGTCCTTACAACTGATTGCCCCACAACGCCTGCCCTCTTTGAGAGCCTGCTGGGAACCAATATGCACACCTGGTCATCCAGTGTCCTTCCTCACTGTCAGAGCTGGCTGAGTGCTGGTCTGCAAGCCAAATCACTTCTCTGGCTTCCCTTGCCCTTTGACCTGGCTGCTTGTATACCCTATCTTCCATGGCTTCCCTCTCTTTTGGCTCACTGGGATTTCCCACTCTAGCTGACCTCTCGAATTGCCCCTGAAGTCCCACAGCTTCCTTTCTGCCACGTAAACCTGCCTAACTATCCACAGTTTCTGTAGGAGGAGTGCAGCCTGCCATTCCCTACTCTGACATCTTCGATCTCTTCTCATGGTATTTTCTGTGGTTAGGTAACTACAGATCCTTTCTAGTATGGGGTATTCACTAACTTTTCTGGTGGCCCTTATTGGCAATCTCCTCAAAATTATGCTTTCCACATTTCTCCAGGCACTCCAAACTGCTACGTACTTCTTCCGTGAACATTTGTCTCTCTTAGACTTCTGCTATATATTGATTACCCTTCGCAAAACCATTGCAAAAAACTTCATCAAAGACAGTGCCATCTCTCTCCCTGGAGATGTATCTTTTAGATATTCCTTATAGTTTTATTCTCCTACACGGAAATGAGTGATATACTGTGATTGCTATATGACCATCTACTACCCTCTGCCTTATGAATTTATCATGAAGAGAAGTACCTGCAAAAAGATGGCCTCTAAAGTTTGGTTCAGAGGTGGAGTGTCTGGAATACTGCACAGAGATATAGCCTTCTCCTTGCCCCTCAGGGCATCCAATCCAGTACATTATTTCTTCAGTGAGAATCTCTCAATTATTCACACTCTCTTGGTCAGATGAATACTTGGATGAGTGATAACATTTGCGGTCACCTCCTCATTGAACATTGTCTATTTTGCCTCAGTTGCTCTCATATATTTGCATCTTCTCTATTACTGAAGATCACATCAATTGTAGGTCAGTTCAAAGCCTTGTCCACCTTTATTCCTCAGCTGGTATTTCATTACTATTTTTCTCAATGCTGCTAAAGTGGAATGTTTGAAGCCATCCACAGATGTTCCCACTGCTTTGACATGTTGGTGCCTGTACTTTATGCATCAGTTCCCTCAAACCTGAAACTTATTTTCTACTACCTAAAGAACAGGAAATGAAGGCTGCTCTGCAGAAATATTTAAAGACCATATATTTTCTTCTGCCATCTGCTGAATATGCTCACTGAAGCCAATTGGAAAATCTTGGTACAATGACTAATTTTATTCTATGAATAAGGTTCATTATTCTATGAAAC
>JAQZBX010088064.1:0-12790 GCA_029593785.1 Cabassous unicinctus | reverse complement strand
AAAAAGCAATATAGCAAACAAATGAATAATAAAATAACTTATAAAAATGTTAAGCAAGATTTAAAAAGTGGAGTAAAATATGAATAAAATCACAAAACCAGAAATTATGTAGAATAATACCAGGACATTAAGAAAGCATGAGTCACAGAATTCAGCAACAACCAGAAATAAAGCAAATTGAAATCTAGAATAATTTAGAGAACATGGGAGTGAATAGTTTCAATGGGTTGCAGAGTTAAGGAAAGATAAAAGAGAAGGATGGATATGAAGAATAATTAATTTGAAATGAGAAAGAGACTTAACAATTTTAGAGAAAATGGCAGTACTAAAATACAAAATTGTAATTTTCAAAATATAAAAAACTTAGCTCATATGAAAATAAAAAGTACATGTTAAAATATTATATATTATTTTATTAAGTGGAGAATCAGTAAGATGACAAAACTGACTCAAAGAGCACTTAAGTAACAGGATTTCATAGAATTTCTCTAAAAAATGTGCAACAAAATAATTTTTTCCTTTTAAACTTTATTGAAAAAATATACATACAGACAAGTATATAAAAGTGTAAATGAATTTTTGTGAAAGGAAAATAGTCCTGTAAACAAGACCAAGACTAGGTAGCTGAATATTGCCAAATCACTTCAAAAGGCTCCATTATTCCGTGTTCTAGTTATGATTGGAAATGTATTTTTCTAGGAAGAATTTATGAAAAAACTTTCATCTAATGGACTGGACCCCTTTAAAATTAATGTGAAATTGAGAATGTTTTTGAGAATAGTGTATGAACAGACACACTACCAAGATGGAAAGAAAGGGACAAGATAAAATGAAAAAAAAAAATTATATCCAGGATAAAATAACAGAATCAAAGGTCTCCACTAATGAGATCTCGGTGGGACAAAGGGGAAGGGTTTCCTCCCAAGTCTTTGGTTAATTCAAGGTTTCTGTCACAAAACTGGGAGGAGGTGGGCCTACTCACAAGATATTCTGAGAAAGTTCAGCTGCCGCTCAAAAGCAAGTATGTGTGTTTTGAACCTTAGCCTTAAAAAGACCCTGACTATATTCCAACTATTGGATAGGGTGAAGCTAAGAGCTTATTGTTTGCAGAGAGTAGGGCTACAGTTCCGATGCTTGAAAGGAGTAGGGCTGCTACAGAAGCAGATCCCCAGATGAAAACAATGATCCACAAATGACTCTCAAAACTTGAAAACGAATGTAGATTGCCCTGTTGGATTTCAAAGTTGTTTGGGAAACTTGGTCTCTTTTTCCTTCCAATTCCTCTCCTCTGGAATGGGAATGTGTATGCTGTCCCTGTCCTGCCATTGTAATTTAGAATAAGGTAAAATGTTTCTAGGTTTCACAGATCCATAGACTAGAAAGGAATTTTTCACCAGGGTTGACCTCACCCATAACTGAATTTGATAAGACTTTCAAATTAGAGTTGCTGCTGAAATAACATAAAGATTTTGGTATATTTGGAAGGGTGAATGTATTTTGCATGTGGGAAAACCTTGTCTTTTTTGTTCCTAAGGGAAGACTCTGGTAGATTGAATTATGTATCCCAAATTAGACATGGTCTTCCCACCCCATGCAAAATACATTCTCTTCATTTGCATTTCTGTAAGTATAAAATCTTTCATAAATAGCAAATCTTGAATATATTATTTTCCTGCAAAGTGTGACCCAAATGAATCAAGGTGGGTATTAATCAATATTATTGGGGACTTGATGAAGAAAAGAAACTGGATGAAAGAGGTTGTAAATGGCCAATAAGAAGAATCCAGAAGTCAACAGAAACAAGAGGACATACAAGGAGAGAGAGAAAGATATCCATTTTATAGGAAGCAAAGACATATGTTCATGAACTCCAAAGATTGCAGCAAGAGAGCACCTGTAAGCTACAGACTTGGGAAGAAAGCAAGCCTGCCTGACAGCTTAAGTATAGATGTCTAGCCTTCAAAACCATGAGCCAATAAATTGCTTTTGTTTAAGCCAGCACAATATGTTGTATTTATCATAGATGTCTGGCAAACTAAGAGAATTTTTGACAGAATGGACTTGATATACTTTAAGATATTTATTATAGAAATTGGCTTACATTGTAACTGTGGTTTGCCAACTCTGAATTTTGTAGTACATCATATAGATAGATAGATAAATGTAGATGTTTGCATATATGCATTGGTGTATATATAGGTACATATAACATAGATACAACTATTCATAACAGCACAAAGGACAAAACTTAACAATTGTAGTCTTTGATTTGCAGTTGGCCACATGATCATAGGCATTTATAACTACTTTCATCCACTACCCATTCCATATTCCCTTTATCCTTAGCGAGCACCTCAGATGATCATAATCCTGAAGAATCTGGAAAATTATTAGTCCTGACTGGATTCTGGTGTTGTAGTATTTCACTGACTTTAATTATAGGGCTTGGAAATACTAAGATATGCCCTAAATGTTCTGCTATATTCCATACATAATATTCCTTGCCCCCATTACTAGTCCAATTTCCCCCTTGCTAAGCAAGATTAATTACCCCGGCCAGTAAAATATCTCCTTTCGGTCTATTGATTTGGAGTCATGAGGCCACCAAAATGGCCAGCTGGCAGCCTCATTTCCAGTTCAAAGGATAACTGTTGTGTTTCCTGATAGAAGCACACCTTCCTTTGGATATGTCAAAGACAGGAGATCATAAGGTAGCAGGGACAAGAAGCAAAATTTTGCTAGTGAATCATATGAGTAATAGTGATTGATGCCACTTGGATTTCCACCTTTGTGATTTCTGCACCCATGAATCATGGCTCTGAGAGAAACAATATCCTAGGGTAGACACTGATTTAGAGCATTCACAGCCTTCTGAAGAATATTTCCCCAGGCTTCAATTGCATTGCCATCCTGCTGATACTGCAATTGAGGCATCAAAAGTCCAGTATACAAGTCTATGAATCTAGCTGTTTCAGGATCATGAAGAAGTTGGTAAAGTCAATGAATTTTATGAGCATGAGCCCTATGGCCACACATCATTTGCAGTGAAATGATATCCTTGAGTAGAAGCAATGCTTGTGGAATACCATGCTGGTGGAGCAGGTATTCTATAAACCCTCAGACAATAGTTTTGGCAGAAGTCTTGTGTGCAAAGAAGGCAGATCAGTCTCTAGAATTAATATCATTGACAATAAGTATAAAATGCTGGTCCTTCTGTGATTAATGTGGTCCAATGTAATCAACCTGTCACCAGGTACTATGGTGATAACCCTGGGGAATGGATATATTGGGGACCGAGTATTGGTCTCTGCTGCTGAGAGGTTGGGCACTTGGTAGTGGCTGAAGCAACATCAGCCTAGGTAAGGGAAAGTCCATATTGCTGAGCCCACAAATAAGCTCCATCCCTAAAAAACATGGCTTATTTTTTCATGAGCCCATTGGGCAATGGCAGGTATGGCTGATGAAAGACCCTGACTAGTATCCATAGAATGGGTCAGCTTATCTACTTGATTATGAAAGACACCATCTTTGAACACAAACATGTTCAAGATTTTCATTCATTAAGAAATTTCTATCCACATACCTCTCCTGCAGACCATTTAGTCACCAATTTTCCTGTAATATTCCTTCCAAATCCTGACCATTGTGTGAAACTATTGTCCACAGGACATGAATCTGTATACAAATGCATCTTGACCATTTATTCTTCCAAGCAAAATAAACAATCAGCTATACTGCAGGAAGTTCTACTCAGTGGGAGGATTTCTCCTCACCACTTTCCTTAAGGATATCCCAGAAAAGAGCTGTAGTGCTTTAGCTATGCACATTTGGATGGTAACTGTAAATTGTGAAAAACCATTTGTAAACAAGGCCCAGTTTTTCTTGTAAGGAACACCCCAAAGCAATGAGGCCATGAGCTTGGAGAGAAGATTCCAGTGGTGGAAGTGGTGGCCATGGGCATTTGAGCCACTACTTGAGGTAACTTACTTGTGACTTCAGGGCCTGCTAGACCCTGATCTACTATTAACTATTCCATTTATTGATGTAGTAACAGTTAATGCACAATTTAATGCCTTTGTGGATTAGACAACACCCATTTCATAATGGGAAGCTCAGGTCTCATAGTAATTTTGGTATGGGGTTAATAATTCAGTTTCTACTATGTTGCAGCAGAAGGCCAAAAGTTTTTTCTCAGAGAGAAAGTATCAGCAAAAGATGAAAAATTTGCTTCAAAATCTCGTGTGTCTGTGCTATCCTGCTCAAATAGAGGTGTGACACAGGCTCCAAATAACATCTTTACATTCCACTGATACTTTAAACAACACTTGATATGCTGAATCATTATGACCTAAATGACAAAGCAACTTGCATGACAGTCTAGACCAGTTGCAGAAACATCTCTTTCTCCAGTCCACACTCAACAATAATAGCATCTGGGTTTCTTAGTAATGGGCTCGTATAGCACAACCAAATGAGAAATATGTTGAACACAAAATGCTTAGAGGCAAACTTGGCATTCTGCCTCTATTTTTGTTGTAAACAAGGCCAGATACAACAGCTTATCTTTTACCTTAAAAGGGATATTTTTACATTTTCTTATCAACTGGTGCCTAGAAATTTCAGCTGAGGTGGAAGTATCCTGATTTTTTTTTCCCCATCTTCTAAAATGCACATATTTTACAAATAGGTCTGAAGTACTTGCTACTAGGTTCATTAAGTTTGGTTTAAACAATGGGAATTTATTAGCTTACAGTTTTGAGGCTGGGTAAATGTCCAAATGAAAGCTTATTCAAGGTGATGCTTTCTTCCCAAGTCTGTGGCATTCTCGGCCTGCTGTCAGTGACCCACAGTCCCTAGTTTGTCACATGGGAAGGGGCATGGCTGTGTCTCCTAATCTCTTATTTCTTCTCCCAGGTCTATTTATTTACATTTCTGTCTGCTCCATATATGGCTTTCTATCTCTATGTCTGAATTTCATTCCACTTATAATGACTCTATTAATAAGAATAAGACCAATCTTATTGAGGTGGATCACACCTTGATTGAAGTAGCCTTATCATGACATCCTACTAATGGTTTCTCACCCACAGGAATGGATTAACTTGAATTACATGTTTTTCTAGGGGTACAAACAGCTTCAAACCATCACACTCCACCCTCTCTATTAGTCAGGGTTCTCTAGGGAGGCAGAACCAACAGATGATAAAGTAATTATTATGGCATTTTTATAAGAATTGTCGCATGTGACTGTGGGGATGGGCAAGACCAAATGCCATAGGGAATGCTGCAAACTTGGACTTCAATGAAGTATTTCCATAAATTCCCAAGGAGAACCTGGCCGTGAATTAGAGATGGAAATTTTTCTTCTGACTGCTGAAATCATCAGTTCTTCTTTTAAAGCTTTCATTTGATTGAATGCATCTTCTCCCATTGTTGAAGGCAATCTCCTTAGTTGACTGTAGATGTGATAAGCCATAGTTACAATCAATTTACTGTTAATTCAAGTACACAGAATATCCTCACAGTAACAGTCAAGACTGTGCTTGCTTAACCAAACAATTGGAAACACTGTCCTCACAAATTTGACCTATGAACTTAACCATCACAGTCTTCTCAACTACACACTCATGTCCTTCTCCATAAACCATATTTAATCTCTAATTACAAACACATTTTCTATGAGAAAAAGAGAATTTAGCTTTAGGAGCAAGGATGCACTCACTTTTTTCTATCAATATCTGACCAATGCTTCAATCCACAAATTAGACAAATTGATAACAAGATAATCTGCATTAAAATTGCATTATCCCCTTTTCTCTTCATTAAGTAGAAATAAAATTTTGAGAAAAAGAAAGTCCATGATTTCATATTCATCAGGTCAATATGGAAAAGTGGTATATTAAATTCTCAAGTTAATAATATTTTGCTCTTCATATCTCAGCTCAATTGTCTTTCAAGAAGGAATTCTCTCACGCTCATTGTTCACATTGGACTCACTTTTTTCAATTAGCATTGTCATCATTTAATATTTGTTGATTTGAAACTTTGATTACTATCCAGATATACCCCTATACTGACACTCTAACTTGAATAAAGGCAGGATTTTGTCTGTCCACACAACTGTATCCCCAGGGCATAATATAGTGCCTGGAACATTTACTTTATTCAGAACATAAGTTTGATTTTAATGAAAGTGAGTTAAGAAATGAGGAATAGTTAATATTTATAGCACTTATATGCAACTTATTACTTACTGTACAATATATATATATATATATATTACATAGACTAACTCATAATATCCTCATAATCAGTCCAAGAGGAGGGTCTATCCTTACCTATAATCACAGGTCACAGATGAGAAAACAGATGTATATAAATTTTAAGTTATTAGCTTAAAACTACACAGCTCAAATGAATGATACCAGCATTCAAAACTGCTTTCTGACCATAGAGGCCCTGCTTTAAAGTGCTTTTATACATAAAGTGAAATAACAAAATGATGTTTTCTCATTATCCATGGATTATCAGGCCTAACTACAACTTATAGAGTAATTAGTGTCTTCTTTAGGTCAAGGGAAGAAATGAGAGAGAAAAGAATGTTTTAAATAAGTAGGGGAGAATTGGATTCACTAGATTTGACAAATCATTCAGTTGATTGATACATATAGAATTTGCAGGGTTTTAAACTGCATAATCAATAATATGAAGACATTAAAAATAAATGTAGAATGAGAAAAAGATGGAGGAAGAGGAAGATGAAGAGAAGAGGACCAGAGGAGAAGGAGACATAGACAAAGAAGGAGACACAGACATAGAAGAAGAAGATAATTTGGAGGAAGAGTAGTTGTGGGAGAAGGAGAAGGAGAAAATGAGGAGAAGGAAATGGATGAAGATGGTGAAGAAGAAGTATATTGGAAAAGCCAAGTGGATGAGTTCGGTTATAACAATAATTATCTGAGGCTCCATTACATTTTCAAGATACAGAAATAGAACCCTGGAGAGATATTATATAGAAAGGTGTGGCATTATCCAGAAAAGAGTTATCTGAAGCAATTACACTGTATTCAATTTAAAAGGGATTATAGAAATTTCACTTCTATTTAGGGTGTAGAAATCTCCAAAAAGCAGTGCAACAACCTAACAATATTTAAGATAGATAATCTAAAAAATCCATCTTTTTTCATTATTCCACCAGAAAGTTGAGATTAGAAATATGCAAGTATTTTGAATTCCAAGAAAGAACAAGACTGTTAAAGAGGAGCTGTAACAAGTGAACCATTTCAACTTTGTCAGAGAGTGGAAGATAGAGGTAACTATAGTAAAGCGGCTATAAGAAATTCAGTTAAATTACAAAGACTTGTTAAAGCCAAGTGTGTGCTAGAATGCCAGTTGTAAAATGAAGAGAAATTTGGATTCAAGGGGTTTGCCTTCATACTGTCTTCACTGTAGGTCTTTACCAAGTGTTTTTGAGAAAGACTGGTGGAAGAATGGAAGATCTTTAGACAAGTTCACCATGAAACCCAAAAAATTCAAACATCTTCCTCTCTTATCAAATGAGGGACTGTTATTATTTTGTCAATACAGCTTTATTCTTACTTTTTCTTTTCTTAATAATAGGTAAGATTTATTGAGATACCTAATCATAGAATTGCTACTGCTTTCTGTGATCATCCAATGTGTAACAGACTTTTGCTGCTGAATAGCTTCCTAGTAATTATCCCCTGAAAAAATCTAAATCCTATGATTGGTTTTCTCTAACAGGCTCTAACTTAGAAACTTCACATTTATCCATGGTTGTGTTCTTCATTACTACATTGAATAATGAAGTCAACTTGTTGAAACACTGATGTTCCTAGCGGTCTTCAGCTAAACATCATTAACAATTACTTGCTTAAAGATTTAGTAGACAGGATAAACAACATGCACAGATAAATGAGAAATTTATTCAGACAGATGTATACTATAAGGTAGTGTCCAATAAAATGCTAGAAATAAAATTTATAAATTTTAAATGTTAGAGGGAAAAGCAGTTGTAATACAGGGGCTTTTTCAGGACTTCGGAATTATCATGAGTGACATTACAACAACAGATATAGGCCATTTTACATCAGCATATAACATGCAGAACTGTATGGGAGAGAGTGTGGTCTACAATGTGAACTATGGTCCATGATTAGTGGCAAAACCTCAGGTTGTATATATCCATTGAAGGTGATGTGCCACACTAATGAAGGATGTTTATGTGGGAGGTTACGGGAGGTGTGGGAGGTGGGGAACATGGGAATCCCTGTAATTTTTGTGTAACATTTATGTAATCTAGGAATCTTTTAAAATACAAAAAAAAAAATTGTTAAAAAAAAACAAAACCTGGGAAACCAGCTCACAAAATAATGTAAGCTTGACATCTAGTAAAAGATCATTAACTTCATCAAGCAAAAAGTCCCTTCTAATGAATTTTTTAAAACCCCAGTCTTTTCCCTGTACAAATCCATTTGTTCTTCATTTACATTTTGTCTTTGGGACAAGATGAAAATGTTGAACTTCTTAACACTTTACCCATGTCTTCTGGACAAAAGCTGAAGTTATTAATGGTCCATATGTAGGAAAATGTTACTACTTTAACCTGCGTATAACACCAGCTTTCACTATAGGACCAGCAGCTATCTCTCCAGGTAGTGGTGGATTGGGTTCCAGAAACATTGCCCCTGTATTTCAGTCTTTTAGGATTTGTACAATTTTCCACACAGGTGAGTACTTTACCTGGTTGAGGTAAGGGCAGTGGGCAGTTCTGGTGGTAGCTCCTCTGTGACAGTGAGTCCCTGTGGCAGCTGCCTCCACTGAGCTGCATTCCTCTTTTCCTCCTTGCTTGCACTTCTTCCCTAGGATAAAGAAACCCTTTGCCAGGGGTCACAGCCATCACCATTCCACCCCTATGCAGGCCTCCCCTTCCCCATCCCCCCATGACCCAGACTTTTCTGGGCTTGGACCTTTGAGTTTTGAGTCCCCAAGTATTTCTTTTAAATTTGCCATTTTTCTTTGATTTTTCTTTGAATATGGTGTCATTTGGGCATGAAAAATAAATATGCGAAAATAATTGTTTCAAACAATTTTGAGCTATTAATGTTTATACTGTTTTTACATTAAAATGTCTGTATTTGGGACTGTATATTAAAGTGAAACCTCATCTAATATATGAAAATGGAAAATATTGTATATATAAGACTGTTTTTACAATATGTATATACAAATAAACTAGAGAGAAGGAAGCAGAATAGCAGCTATGCATGGTAGAGGAAGCATAGAGAGATTGAGAGGTGATGAGTTTTTTTTGGTTTGTCTCTGTTTTTTTGCTTTTTATTGTCATTATTATTGGAATAAATAAAATGCTCTAATAATGATTGGAGGAAAAAAAGCCACCCAACGCAATATCAGAAACAAGTAATTCCTACAACAGTTTCATCAGTAGATTTATTAAGCTGAGGAAAGAATTAGATAACCTGAAGATAATTGAATAGGTATTAGCCTAACAGTAAGAATGCTAAAGAAAAAAAACTACAGTGGAAAAATATTATCCAAGAACTTTAGGAGTATATCAAACAATTTTAAATACATATAGTTAGAGCTTTACAAGAATAGAGAGAGAATGGGGCAGAAGAAATATTTAAGGAGATAATGGCCAAGACTTCTCCAAAGATAAGAAAAGACATTAAATCATAGGACCATGAATGTCAGCAATGTCCCAGGATGGATACATGCAAATAGCAAATCAACAGACCATAAAGCACATCTAGATTCATCAAACTCATTGCTGAAAGACAAAGATAAGTATACAATAACAAAGGAATTCAGAAGAAAATACATGTAACATACAAAAGAATAAGTATATAATTAGTATAAGGGATTTGTCACCTATAATTATACATTAGAAGATAATGGAAAGAGGTATTTAAAGTACTGAAAGATAAAACTCATTCCTGGTTTAAATACCACTGAAAACAACTTTCTCATTTAAGAATAAAATAGAAGCTTATTAGGAACATTAACACACACACACACCCTGAGAAATGATTTTTTGCTTTAAAAATTAATCAAACAAGAATATAACAGAAGGAAACTAAAAGTAGACGTAAATGCCACTGAAAATACAAAAGTGAAGGTAAACATATTAAATATTTGTTTTTAAAAACATTTTATTGCTTTCAAAATAATTGTTTAAAGCAGTTCTAGGTTGATTAATTCTTGGCTTTTGGTTATATATAAAAGCACAATTTATGAGAAAAACTATAATGTTTGGTCAATAATATAAATATAAAAATATTCTTCCATGAATTAGAACAAATGTATGGTACTATTACAGGATGTTAATTACAGGGTGGTGAATGGGCAAAAATACACCTAAAGCAAGCGATGAACTTTTGTGAATTATAAGATATAAATATTCATCCATCAACTGGAAATAAAACTAAACATTAAGTGAAAGGAACCAGATACAAAGTACTACATCTAAAGAAAATGTAAATAATTTATTGAGATGGAATTAGTTTAGCAGTTACTTAAAGGAGGGAAAAGATAGAGGGATTGAGAGGTAACTGCTACAGGACAGGGCGTTTTCTATTTGGAATAATGAAAATGCTCTACAATTGATGATGTTGTTGAATGCACAGCTCTGAGATTGTATTAAATGTATGTTGGATAGATTGTATGGTATGTGCATATATCTCAATAAATTGTTTTTAAATATAAATTCAGAAATTTAAAAAAAACTAGGTTGATTAATTGTTGGGTTAAAACCTTATATAAAAATAAAATTTATGCCAAAAATACAAAAATTTGAAGGAATTGAATTAAAGCTACTTTACAGTTTTAATGTTATAAGTTATGTGATATATCATTTTATAATAGATAAACTATGATAAATTAAACTTACATATAATATTCCTTAGGGCAACAATAAAAGAAAGAGTAAACAAAAATTACAAACATAAGGGTTTAATTTAAATATATTACCAGAGTCACATGCAAATATTAAAAAGAAAGTAAGAAATTGTTTTAAACAACTTTCAGTTGTTACCTTTGAAAAAGTGGAGGAAATGTATAATCCATTATATGTTCTCATCAGAAAAAATGTTTAATCTCTTTAGTCCTATGTCTCTTTACAAAAATGAATTTTTCCTTAAAAAGCTTCCAAAACAATAGATATGAAATTGTTTTCAAATTTTAAAAATCTCAGATTTCCCTCAGAATGGAATGCCAAGACTGCTATGTGAAACCTCTTCAGTCATGCAGAAGTGGATAACTTGGGAGAGAGCAGAACAACCACATAAAAGAAACCTGGGTCCCAGTATTACTTCAGAGAAAAGAGCCACCCACAAATCCAAGGCAGCTAAAGTCTGCACAGTTACACACAAGGATGATACATTCCATTTGTTGAGCCACTCTGTGTCTGAAGCCCTTAAACACCGACAAGCTTATATCTGACTAATAGAGGTTCTCTCCCCAACCCAATCACATCACCTGATAAATGTCTTTCTATTCCACAGTTCTTTCCTTCTGAAAATAGGACTATGCATGTATATTTGAGAACATTTATTAGCTATCTCCAAATTGCACTGTCTTCTATTAGCACCCATAGAGAGGTCAGCCAGTAACATATACCTCTCATCCCTATATTTGTTAATACTTTATAATATAATAAAGTAATGCATTATATATTTTAAACTCTGATAACAGTAATAAAATTTTGTAAAGAAAAATCATATGATAAAGTGGTGAATAAGAATATGAACTCTAAAGTCAGACTGAATATGTTCTCTTTGAGTTTGTTCAAAAACTGTTGACTGATCACGAACAAGCTAAGAAACATCTCCGTGTACCAATATCTGTAAAATTCAATCATTCAAATACATTTACTGAGGCACTCTTCTAGGTGTAGGGCCTACAGCGTTGAACATTAGTGCCAAAAATATTGTGCTCATAGAGAATCATTGTGGAGGAAAACAGAGTAAACAAAAAGCATAATCAAAATACATACAATGTTATGTATGGAAAACAAATGCAACATTGATGAGGGAGGGGGCAATTGCGATTTTAAATATGTAGTAAGGGATGGTTTTAAGAGGAAAAGAATGAGAAAAGACCCATGCAGTTATCTGGGGAAAGGTAATTTCAAGGAGAAGAAACATTGAAATATTTCAGACAGCTTCAGAACTAATGTGTATAGGGAATGGGGAGGAGGTCAATATTTATGTTCCAAAATGAAAGTGATAGACACAATGATAACGGATGGTTTCATAGAAGAAAGGAGTAGGGGAAAGATTACATTGGACCTGTAGGCTCTTGTAAAAATTTTTATTTTGACTCTTAATTTTATGGCAATTCTTGTAGGTTTTTGTGAAACAAGTGATATGGCATATCCTACCTTTTAGCAGTATCTCTGGTCTAACATTGAGATTAGACTTAAACGATATAAAGCAGAACAGAGAAAGATAATCTAAAGTCTGTGGAATAATGTAAAGACAGAAATGATTCTTTGGGCCAGAATGTAAGCAGAGGAGGTGTTGAAAAAAGTCACACACCAAATATATACTGAGAATCAATATAGTACGCTGATGGACTTGATGTCAGGTGTGTGATGTAGAGGAAATCCCAGGATGAATCTTAGGTCTTTGCCTGAACAAATAGGAGATGGCTTCTCATCATCTGAGATTAAATTTTAGATATTGAAAGTATCGGGAAGTGGGAGTGGCTCAGTCGATAGAGCCCCCGTTTACCATATGGGAGGCCCCGG
>JAQZBX010088063.1:0-12793 GCA_029593785.1 Cabassous unicinctus | reverse complement strand
TTTTTTTTTTTTTTTTTCAGGAGGCACCGGGAACCAAATCCAGGACCTTCTGTGTGTGAGGTGGGCCCTCAACTGCTTTAGCCACGTCTGCTCCTGGGAAACTTAAAACTAGATACAAGAGATAGAAGCAATACGGCAGAGACTGGAGAGATCCTAGAACGCTCTTATCACCATGAGCCTCCTCAACAAACCCAAGAGTGAAATGTCCCTGGAGGAGCTGCAGAAGCAGGAGGAGAAGGAGTTTAACACAGGTTCCCTCTCCGTGCTCACGCAGTTGGTCAAGAATAACACCCAAGTGCGCATCAACTGTCGCAACAAGCTCCTGGGCTGCGTGAAGGCCTTCGACAGGCATTGCAACATGGTGCTGGAGAACGTGTAGGAGATATGGACTGAAGTCCCCAAGGGCGGCAAGGGCAAGAAGTCGTTCAAGTCAGTCAACAAGGACTGCTACATCTCCAAGATGTTCCTATGTGGAGACTCTGTCATTGTGGTCCTGAGGAACCCGATCATCGCTGGCAAGTAGGGTCCTCCTCCCTACCTCCAGAACTTCCTGCCCCCGTCCTGCCAAGCCCTGCCCTCGTGTCAGAAATAATATTAGTAATAAAAGCCCCCGTGATTTTTTTCAAAAACAACAAAAAAAGTAGATATAGGGAGAGGATGTGGCTCAAAGCAGTTGGGTACCCGCCTCCTACATGGGAGGTCCCAGCTTTGGTTCCCAGTGCCTGCTAAAGAAGAGCGGATGCAACAAGCAGACAATGAGTGGAAACAAGACAGATGAGGGGGCCACCTGGGGTGGCGGGGGGGTAAAAATAAAAGTAGATATAGCCTGAGCCTTGCCTCGTAGAGATACAGATTTAACTGATGTAATGTGGAGATTCTGCATGGTATTAAGATGCACCCCCAGGCATTTCAAAAGTATAGCCAGGACCACACTAGTGCAAAGTGTCAACAATAGTGAAGACTGTGTGTGTGTGTGTGTGTGTGTGTGTGTGTAGGGGTAGGTATGTGGGAATTCTGTATTTTCTGCATGATTTTTCTGTAAACCTATAACTAATATAAAAATTTTTTTAAATTAAATTAAAAAAAAATTTTTAAAGTAGAAAAACATAGCCAGGGTTGAGAACCACTGTTAGCTAGAAAGAAATAGTGTATTTCTGACTTTTAACACTCCCCTCCTGAAGTTAGTCTAACAGAGAACAAGGCTGAATTTTGCAAAATAAGCAGGCTTCCGAATTTACATTTAGAAATATTTCATGGATTAATGTGGGATTATATACACTAGCAATGGTGGGGAGCTATCAAATAAGGTAAATTCTTTAGCAAAGGAGGACAAAACTACCACAAGGAGTTTTGGAAGGCCAAAGTATAAAAGAAAGGTTGCATACTGGGAAGTTTCAGTTTAACTACAAGCTCTTAAGGGAAAGACTGCTCCATGCATATTAAAGCTATGATTCAGGACTTTTTGTTAAACTGAATGCAGTAAAATGTGGAAAGCCAAAAACCTCTGTTAAGCAAAAATTGATCTGAATGAATGGTCCTTATGAATGGACTCTATGAGAAAGTGAACACTGAGACTCTAATTTAAGGTCTCTCCATTTTTAAAGTTGAAATTTTTTTTCCTGAGGTACTGGGGCTGAGGATTGAACTCCAGACCTTGTATGTGGGAAGCCAGCGCTCAACCACGGAGCCAAATCAACTCCTCAAATTCTGGTTTTTATTTTCTTCAAATTTAAAGGAGTCTCTTGGTTCTACTGCCTTATAAAATCAGTCTGGATTATGGCTATTGGTTAAAATCACTACTAAATTAAGACAGGGGAGCTATGAACACAACATTTTTCTTGCAAACAGATCTGTGTGTAGGCCAAATATTTTCAAGTTTAGTCAACTCAATAATCATGATCACTCAATATTTGCCTGTCTACTCTTATATATAAAATTCTAGAGATTAAAAAAATTTTTGAAAGCAAATGGCATTTTGCAAAATCTCCAATAGCATTTTGACTTCCTACCATGAATCTCCTTGCTGTCAATGCTACTACATTCAATCTGCAACGATAGAGAAAAAAAATATCAGCAATAATTACCCAAAATTAAGCCTTGTACTGTGCACTTTTAGATAAGATGCTAGGTCCTTGTTAAAATAGATCTGTCCGGTGAATTCCATCTCTATTACTCCAAAGTAGTTACTATTTCACAGACCAGCTTCATAGCTTACAGAATTTATTCATTTAAAAAAAAGCACCTGACAACTGTATATGTTTTTTATTTGAACAATCACACACTACTCTCAAGAACTAATGCATAGGAAACAGGATGTAAGACTGGAAACTGTGTATTTATGTATTTATAGAAGAATTTTCATAGGGAAGAATGCTACTTTGACAAAAATGACCTTAGATGAGAATATTATTTTAATGTTTCTATCTATAAAAAAGACACCAAAAGTTCACCAGTAGAAATTCATCTATTTAAATTAAACTGCCAAAAAGTTCAGGTCCACAATTCTTTATCCAAAACTTTGGGTTCAGTTGCATTTTGGCATTATGAATTTTAAAAAAAATTTAGAGTATATATATTACATATTATGTAGCACCCACCATTGAGGTCTTGGGCAACACTTAAACAAATAAATAAGTAATCTCACAGTAATACTGCCACAGCAAAATGTACAAACAGTCTCATTTAGTTGAAGAAAATAGCCTCATGCCAATTCGGTTCAGGTTTTGATGCCAAATGAGTTATGAAAATATTTTTGGGGGGAGATTTTAGAATTGCAGATAAGAGAATTGCAGACAAATTTATATGGAAACAGAAACAGGCAAGTCAAAACTTATGAGACCTTTTCCCTGAGACATCCCTGTTTGAAGGATTTTGAATCTTATAGGAGAAGCACTGAAAGTTTAAAAATTAAACCAATAAATCTTTATTATTTAAACAGTTTTCACGGCATTTTTAAAATAAATTTAAAAAATAAATATTTGCATTATAGCAGAAAGTCACATGTATTGCATCAACTTACTTTTACAATTTAAAGACATGAGATAACTAAGCATCAGTACCATAAAACTGCTAAGATTTGTTTAAAATTTTTTAAGGAAATAATTCTAAAGTACTGTGAAAATTCTGGCTAAATACTAACCTGCAGCATCAACAGCTTTGAAAGCTATAGCCTAGTGATTGGTTCTCATGGTAGCCAATATTTCTATTCCTGGCAACTGTAGGACAAAGTTCTTCCATACTAAATATTAAGCTTTCTGTTAAACAACTTCCCATTCATCTATCAGTAGCATCTCAGTATTCACAAAAGATTCGAAAGAACTACAAGTTATTTAGTATAACTCCTATTTGTAATTTAGGTCTGCACAAAGACATTCATTTTAGCAAAAAAGCAAAGATCATGTTTTCACCATGCTAATTTTTTGCTTTTATAGATTCTCAGAGTAATATTTAATGGCCATAATTTTTAACCCTTAAAAGTCATCTCAGTTCAATTACAACCATCGAAACTGTACTGATATCAGAACATAACTATTTTATTACAAAACTTAACATTATTTACAAAATGAAAAAATAATCAAATGGCTATTGCAGGCCAAAGTTATAGGTTTTTCACCCAGTGATTGAAGAAAAATTAAGCAACATTTCCATGCACTCACACCAGATCATTTTTGAAATATGTAAACTCTTAAAATTCATGTTAGTAAAACTTTAGTATATTCACAATACTTCTATGTTTATTGGAAGATGGCAAAAAAAATCCATGGTTCTGTACAGTAAGTTTAATATTAACAGCTTTTTCATTTTCCTTTAAGATTTTTTGGCTTTCATGAAAACTCATAGCACTGAATATTCTGCAAACAATTATAATATTATCTCTGTCACCTTGCTGAATTCATCACCACAAGAAAAGCACAATAATTAGTTTAATGCTCTTGCACTAAACTGAATTGTTATACTAACTCCAAAGTTATATTAAACTGAAGCCTTCATTGTGATCAATTGCTTGAATCAGTTTAGATCGCAGAGTTTCTTTTTCTGTATATTTTGGAAGATCCAGAAGATTAAAACAGGTATGGGAAACTGGAAGATATTCCTCACCACCGCCTGTTGACTGGATGACTAGTTTTAGACTCTTCATACCAAGAATAGGAATGCGATCACTACCTGTCAAAAATACTGCCAAGAAAAAAAATACTAAGCCAACCATTTTTATCAAAACAAAACAGAGTGCCATGTTATTTAATATAGAGTTACTATAGCAAAGTTTTACATTAATATTTGCTCAAATGGAAGCCTATCTCCAGAATTTGTAAAAGACATGACTTTTGAGACACATACTAATTATATACTCAAACAATATTTTCCCTTTAAAAAGCATAATCTTTATATTCCCACACAAGAGGTCCTTAAATGTTTGATGAATGAATGTTGCCACTGACAAAAATATCTGGGGAGTGCTTCTTTTGGGAATAGCTGTTCAGTATAAGTTTATAAACCAAATACAAAACGCAGTTTTGATTATGATTCTTTTTTCTATTTCATTTTTGAGTCATTTTTTAACGAAAATGTGCAATAGGCAGCCAAAACTCAAATCAGTTTCAGAGAGTAATGATTATGCAAAAGAATTTAACCAAGATTCTCATATTAATTCTCAAAAGGATATTACCAAAAATATTCTTGGAATTTCAATTAGAACACAGATTTTTAACTGATAAAAAAACACATTTAGAAATGAGGGAACTAAAGCCTGGAAAATAAAAATTCTGTTAAAAACAGAACTTCAATTTCTGAAGTTTTGATGCTAAGAAGAGAAAAGCAACTGAAGACAAAACAAAGAAAAAAAGCTACACTCTCGAGTTCTCTTTAGCAATTCTAAAAGGAATTTTTGCAATTCTAGTTTACTGTACTCAGCGTTATAGTTTGTTTTCACTTGAAAGAATCAATGCTATTTGGAGACAAACTGAATTCCGCTTTTGAAATAAGAAAACATATGTGATAAAGAATGCAGTTAAGTGTTTTAAAAAAAAATTACTCTAACTGAAGGTTAAAAAACAGGATTTTGGAATAATAAAATAAAAACAAAACCTAATCCACCAAAGCAAATCCATAAGTATTCTACGAGAATAAGTTAATAACCAGATTCCACTCTCATAAAATATGGTTAGAAATACTTACACAGAAATTGTTTTTTCTTTTCCAATGGTAATTCGTGAAATACTTCCCAAAAAATTTTTATCGTAGGATGTTCTGCCCAATACTCCCCTTTGTATTCTGTATTCTAAAAACAACATAATCTTTTATTAATATTAAAAGATATTAGTTTTGTTATGAACTTGGCAAACTGGATTCCTTAGAATACCAAAGTAACATGGTCCTAGAATTTGAAACTCATACAATTCAGTTGATTCTCTATTTCCTGTGCATTTTGCAATTTGGTGCTATTAATTCCAAGGGAGAATGAAGAAAACGTATAAATCAGCAAAAATGTCTCCCTACCATTTCAAAGAACATGATAGCGTTGTAGTATCATCTTCGAAATTAAATATTTAAATAAGGACAGACTAGAATTACTAAAATAATATTAATGGATTAAAGTTCAACATGAAATTATCTGTGATCATTACAAAATCTTCTTTTCCTATAGTTATGACTAAAAGTCGAGCAACACTAAAGATTTTCTGTTTTCAGTTTCCAAGATGGCCCTCTGTGATCTCTGGCTCTTGGTATTCATGCCCTTGTGTAATCCCCTTCCTACAATGATTGGCCGGACCTGTGAAATCATTAGGATATTGTGGTTATGTGGAATACTTCACTTCTAAGGATATATCATAAAAAACTGTGGCTTTGGCCTCTCTTTGAAAACACATGTTCTAGGGAAAGCCAGCTGCCATTTCATGAGGACATTCAAACAGCTCTATGGGAAGAAGTCCTCATGGTGAGAAACTGAGGCTTCCTGCTAACAGCCATGTGAGTGAGCTATCTTGGAAGCAAATCTCTAGCAAAGACTTCAGATACAGCAGCACCAGTCAATATCTTGACTGCAATCTCATGAGAAACCCCTCAGCCAGAACCACCCAGCTAAGCACTCCTGAATTTGACCCACAGAAACTGAGATATTAAAGTTCATTGTTATTTTTAAGCTACTAATATTTGGGGGTAATTTCTACAATAGATAATACACTTCCCCTTTCAACAATATTAGCACTAAGAGAGACAGCAGGGAGGGAGAGGCGAATAAGTCTACAATGTAAGTGTTCTTTACAATCCAGCCTTGCCAACCCTTGGCCTTAACTTTTAGTTCTTATATACCAAGATCCTTTCAGACACTGGACACACTGTTTCCTCAGCCTACACCACTTAGACACATCCTCCTCCTTCCTTTTTTCAACCAGCTAATTTCTACTTCTCGTCTAGAATTCAAATTAAATATCTAATTCACTTATTAATTCATCAACTATATGAGTTTTAGTGAAAGTTTTGGGCCCTGGGGAAACTGCAGTGAACAAAGTCCTTACTTACCTTATAAAATTTACCATCTAGTGAAAGAATTTCCCAGATTTGTCTAATCTATATTAGGTTACTCCTTTTATACCATCCACGAAACTCTTATTCTTCCTTTATATTCATCACAATTTAATGTCCAGGTCCCTTATTAGACTATAAACCCCGGGAGGGCAAAGACCATGTTTCAATCTTATTCATTTCTGCCTCCCTAATTTCTTGCACAGGCATCCGGTAAGGGGCACAATAAATATTTACTAGTGGGTTTCTTAAATTTTGGGCTCTATTTGTAGCTATATTTATGTCAAATGCTGAACTCTCGATAATTCAAATGCAGTTTCTGCAAAATATTTGCTGTTATTTCCAAACAGGTTTGGAGAAAATGGCTTGAATTCTAGCAATCAGTAAATTTATTAACTTGTTTGAATTAATGTCTGTGAACATGTCAATGGGGAATGAAAGAAGGATGGCTAATGTTTTTTCTTTATTCTGTTACATCTCTTCACGGTTTGGGGAAACGTGTATACAATCCTGATAAAGAACATTTAAAGCCACAAACCTTAATCACAGCAATTTAAATGAATCAGATATAAAATGGAAGAAGCCAAAGTATACTAAGTATACTAAAGCATACTAAAATAATGTATGCCCTACTGAATGAGAACTTCTGTCAACTATCTCTCCAGGCAACGTTTTAAGTGTTCTTCTAGACACTGGGAATATGGCAGTGAACAAAATAGACAAAAATCCTACCCTCATGATAATTATAGTGGGGGGAAGGGGAGACAAAGTAGGGATAAATAAGTAAAATTCATATTATGCCAGATTCCAAGAAGGAAAATAAAGGAAGGGAGATAGTGTGTGTGTGTGTGTGGGGGGGGTGTAGGTGGGGGGGTGTACACTGGATATTCAGGGAAGGCTTCTGAAAAGGTATAAAGACACAGAGATATGAGTAAGATCCATTTGTGATCACTAAAGTGGAAAAAATTCCAGGCAAAAGGAACAGCAAATACAAAGGCCCCATCTGAGTATGATCAGATGGTTCTAAACTCAGCAAAAGAGGTCAATAAGGCTGAAACAGGGTGAGAGAAAGAATGAAAGATGAGGTAAAGAGAGACAAATTGTGTAGGATCTTTAGGTCATTGTAAACACTCTGTTTAAACATTAAGTGTGATGAAAAGCCATTTTATTAATGTTCATTGTAGGGCAGTGGGGTCCATTTCCACTGGGGGACCCTTAAAGTCAGTATCTGTAGGTCTCTTCTACTGAGCATGCCAGTTTACCCACAAATGAAACCATGACTCTTCTTCCTGAACGATTTAAGCCTGAGGTGCCATGCTCAATTTTATGTAGTTTCCAAGATTCTAAAGCCTCTCTACAGAGCTGTTTTTTTGCTGGGTAGGAAAGGGGATGGCTTTGAAGTAATTCTATAGTTTTAGCTCAACCCCACATCTCTCCCATTAACAGTGACATGGTGTACCAATTTTTGAGCCTTTCAGAGATTCTAGGGTATGAAATGGATTGCCTCTTGATGATCCTGCCTCTGTAGCAGAGGTTCTTAACCATTTTTTCCCACAGACCCCTTTGCCAGTCAGGTCAAATGAATACTACTGTAATTTATTTAATGCATACATTCGTAAGTGAAGGAAATGCTAGATTTCAGTTAGAGGTCAGAGAAAATAAAGATAATAAGTTGATTTTTTTTCCATTCAAGCTCATAGACCTTCTGAAATCTTTCCACAGATCCCCAAGGGGTCTCCTGGTTAAGAACCCCTGCTCTTAGAATTCAATTTCAAGTCACTTACCCACCTATTTTCCATATTCTAAAACTATTTCTTCTCTTGTTTACCATATTTTGTGTGTATGTGTGTGAGGGAGAGTGTATTTCCATTTTTATTTCTTTAGTGTCATTCTAGTGAGATTTTGGCAAGAAGCTGAGACAAAATGTATGTTTACTCTACTACATTTAACCAGTAGGCCCTACTTTTTTAATTTGTAAAATTTTATTCCCTAAATTAATACATAGTAAAATAGATTTTTCTGGTGTGTGTCCATTTGTATGAGTTTTAAACACATGTACAGATTCATGTAAACATCACCACAATCAGAATATAGAACAGTTCCAGTACTCCCCAAAATTCTACCCCTCTGCAGTCATAGCCCCCCTTCTACCTCTAACCCATCACCATATTTGTCTTTTTCAAAATGTCACATAAATGGAACCATACAGTATGTAACCTTTTTGAGATTGGCTTCTTTTACTCAGGATAATACCTCTAAGATTCATACAAGTTGTTGCATATGTCAAAAGTTCACTCCTTTTTATTGCTCAGTGCTATTCCACTATATGGATCTATCAAAGTCTGGTCTGTTTCTCCATTCACCAATTGAAAGTTATCTGGGTTGTTTCCAGTTTTTGACTCACTTACAGACTTTTGTGTGCACATAATACCTAGCAGTGGGGCTGCTAGGTCATATAGAAAGTGTCTATTTAACTTTATAAGAAACTACCAAAGTATTTCCAAAGCGGCTGTCTCATTTTGCATTATTACACCAGCAATGTATGAGAGTTCCCAATGCTTTACATCTTTGCTAGCACTTAGCATTCCCAGTATTTTTTGTTTAGCCACTCTAATAGGCACATAGACCCTAAGTATAAATACAAAAATTATTTATCAGAGGTTGCTAAAATACAAAGATGGAAAAATTCATAGGTCAAACCTAAACACATCTTTCTCTTAGCTGATCTAAACTACACTCTTTATTAAATGTTTATGTGAAGAAATATCTGAAAATTATTGATAGAAAAGAAAAATGCTGTTTTGAATATTCCCAATCTTCTCTCTTTATTGGTTTAAAAAAAAAAACAATGTTAAAATTTGCTCCCCAAGAATATATTCAAGGCACCAGAATGAAGAACATGTGCATCATTTATTCTCTGCTAAAAATTTTAACATTAAGACTAATCAGAAAAAAAAGTTACAAAGATCTAAAGCATTGTAAGTGCTTTTCATAATAGTTTTCCTAGAACTTGAAGTAGAATGAAAACCCATTTAGTTTTGGCTGTGGCTTCTATCAAGCCTCTGTCACAAATGACATTTTTCTATATGAACTCTACCAACACCACAAAATACAAAAATTTTTATTATCTCTAACTCATATACAATTCAAATTCATTCATCGTGGATTAAGTAGGGTAAGTGTTTTCCTATAAAATCAAAGTAATAAATTGTGTAAAATAAATAACAACAAATGAGAGAGCAAGATTTCTACCAATAAGCCATGTTCTTCTTTTGCCTTTCCATTTAAACAATGTCACAGATTTGTTTTTCCCTACCTTTTCCAGTTCCTTCCAATCATAGTTTGTATTTCCAATCACCATTGCTTGTAGTTCATTAGGTTGGAAGAGCTGAAGGACTTTTCCTCCACAGACCTTATGAAAGCCGGCATGAAAAGCATCAAATAAGGAAGCCACTGATTTATTGAATATGTAATCCACATAAGCATCAACAAACTCCTGCCTAGAAATGAAAAAGCACACATATACAGAAGATTATAAATATCTTTATGAAGAATACATAATGTAATCATATTAAAACTTTGAAAACTCCTGCACTTTTGGCTACTTATTTACAAAATTGAGAAAGTATGAGTTGGGTAAAGGGAACAAGTCATTATGGAGAAGCCTATTCTTTGTATACAAAAATCCGGTATATTTGTGAAGCATGTAGACAATCTATCATTCACAGCTGTTCTTAGGGTACTCCTAACTAAAACATGTCATTTGCCAGTGAGAATACAAATAGCTATCAAAGTAATTTTTAAATATTCATAAATAACTGAGAATTTATATACACCACCCCACATAAATGCCTAAAAAGAGTGATCTATTAAAAATATTAGAAAAAAATATTTATTAGGTGATTAAAAAATTAAAACTTTGTCAGACTACTTGACAGACTAAAGACTTTTTTTCACCCTTCGGTGTCAAGTAATCTTTTAGGATAATCATTAACGATTACAAGTGCAGTTTCTTTTCAAATATATGTAATACACACACACACACATACACACAAACACTTCTGATTCTCTTCTGCCCTGTTATGCTACAAGAAGAAACTAAAGAAAAACAAGGAGCCTCTTTGCCCAATAATTAGAATTGCAATTTTTATCTATTTGTTTTATTTTACTAGTCACAAACATTTTATGCAGCTATCTGGTAAACAAATAATGAGACTCAATAATGGAGGATTTCAATCTTTTATACCCTTGTCTTCTAAACAATAAAGGAAGATTCTACAAATAAACACACTGGTAAATTAATAATCTATATATAATCTTAGCAAGTCACAAAATTATTTCAAACTGAATTTACGAGGAAAACATAAAAGGTTAAAGGAGGCCATTCTAAAATACATAAATGTTACCTGGATGAAGGAAAAGCCAATAGCATAAACTATGAGGAGCCAATGAGAACAAGCAATTTTGTGATGTATGTAACACAACGCATAATTTTATAGTTCACCTAATTAGAAAATCAAATGTATCTATACTAATAAGTTCCTTAAACACAAAAGCCTAAAACATTTTATGTGCCAACATAATTTTTGTTTACAATGCTTTCATTATCTAATTGGAATTGGTAGTACAAAAATCAAAATTTCTTAAGTTATTTCTAAGCTAAATAATCTATGTAAAATACTATTTTTAAAAAATTTTAAAGAATTGTCAAACAATAGAAATTTAAAAAACAGAAAAAAATCTTTCTAAATCAAAGATTTTTTAAATCAAGATAAAAAAAGACAGCTAAAAGTATCTAAAAATTTTCACATTTTAAAAACAGCTTTAAAAAAAATAAAAATACAAGAAAAACAGCTTTATTTTTATCAAAGTAAAACATATGCATAGTTTAAAATATCAAATAGTAATAGTCATGATAGCCAGGATTTACTGACCTGCTATTCTAAGCATCCTACCATTATTGCCTAATTTAATCCTCAAAATACCCCAATGAAGAAGGTACAATTATCAACCCATTTTACAGATAAGAAGACTGAGGCATGGAACATCAACTACACCTAAAGTTACATAGCTTCTAAGCAGAATCAGGATTACAATCATTTGGATCAAGTTCAGGTCACTACTAACAAGCTTATTTAAAGAGTTATTATTAACAAAATAGAAGAAAACAAAGCAGTTCTCTGCTCTACACCTCTCCATCTGAAATTCTTGCTATTCAAAGGCAACTATTTGTTAACTCTTTCTGTTATTCCTTGATTTTCAGTTTTAAATATTTATCTAATGACCTGAAAACGTATTGTGAAAAATGAAGATATTTACATTTTATCTAATTGTTCCCGTCCCACTTCCCCTCCCCCACATTCCCACTGTGTTTATATAACAACTTTTGGTTAGATAGTGATTGTTTACATTATTCTGATTATAAATACTATTCACAGTCAAGCTAGAGTGTTCTACAGTTACATTTCTTTTTTAAAAAACAATTTTAACCCTTAGTTTGTGCCTTCATCTCCAACTTCTCCAACAGAAATGTCAATCTCCTCTAGATTTATTCAAATATATTAGGAAGTATCAGTTCTTTTCTTCTGCAGACAATCCTCCTGTACCCCCCGCCCCCATACTCTTGATCTAACCTGGACTAGTAGCTCTTACTACATCTTCTACACAGTTGCTGATCTTATAGAAGGAATCCTCTTTGCCTCTCTCTTGTATTGGATTCTATTTTTGTTGTTGTTGCTTTGTTTTGATCCCATGCCTTCCACTTTCTAGATTTAATTCCATATTTGGTAGAACTCATCATCCAGTAACTTATACAGCTTCTAAGCAGCAGAATCAGGATTACAAAACTTTGGATCAAGTTCCAGGTCATCAAATTTTGAGAAAAATGCATTAAAAGTAAATTCTTTAAGTCTGTGCATGTATGAAAATGTTGTTATAAACCTACCGGATAGTTTGACTACAGAATTCTTAGTTAAATGTCATTTTCTCCCAGAATTTTTATCTTCTAGCTTCCAGTGTTGTTCTTTAGAAGTCTGATGTTATTCTGATTCTTTATATTCAGCCTCTTTTTTTTCCTGGAAGCTTTTAGTATCGCTTTTTCTCTGGGAATTTTGAAATTTTAAGCCATTTGTCTCAGCATGGGTCAATTTTCATTTCCCTTGCTTTCAACCTTGGAAGACAGTCATTCAATTCTGGAAAGTTTTCTTGTACCATTTCTTTGATAAATTTCATTTATCTCATTTTTTCCCAATGAACTTTTTTTTTTTTTTTT
>JAQZBX010088062.1:0-12780 GCA_029593785.1 Cabassous unicinctus | reverse complement strand
AGAAATTGTTCAAACTTTTATTAGATTGTATTGTAGAAATATATAGATCTCATGGTATAGTTTTAACAAATAGAGAAATAGACAACAATCATTTATATATACCAGTGAGGTATGGCCATTTGAAGAGAAGACCACCAGTACAGCTCTCATGCCAGGATGACTGTGGGAATAACCAAATCTGCACCTCCCTGAGGAAACTATCAGAGACTTAACACAGCAGTGCAGGGGTACTTCACTGAATTATTCCAGCCAGTCACTAAACATGTAAGGAGGCAAAAAAACAAGTGCAAGGGAGAAGACTGGCAGTATCTGGACTTGATGCAATATATTACCCAGAATGTCCAGGTTCCAATGCAAAATGATGAGATATACAAAGATGCATAAATACATAATCCATATACTGGAAAAATGCATATAACAGAAACTACTTATAGGAAAGTTCATATATCATATTTAACAGACTAGTTATTTCAAGTAGTCATTATAAATGTTTTCATAAGTGCAAAAGTTGATAAAAGAAGCAAAGGAAGATATATCAGTAACATTGTACCAAATAATTAACATCAATGAAGAGACAGGCATTATAAAAAATCAAATGGAAATTCTAGAGAGGAAGAGACTAATAAATGAAATTTTAAGAAATATATCTAGACATGTTCAACTATATATTTGAAATAGAATTACCAGAATTATTACAATTACTAATGAGAAGGTGACATAACAGAGATAACCATGATTGAAAGGAACACTTTGAATAATGATGTGCCAAAATAAACGAGAAAACTGAAATGAAATGGAAAAATTCCTATAAATATACAATATGATGAAAATTCTTCCAAAATAAATAAATAACTCATCTTAATATTCACATAACAAATGAGATTTTATCAGTAAAATTGAATTTACCCAAAAGGAAAATTCAAGGTGGCTATAGCTTCTTAGAGGTATTCTATAAATCATTCAGAGAAGAATTAATCACAATTCTTCCCAAATGTGATATCAATTTCTCTTCTGAATATAGGGACAATATCCTCAAATAAATACTAGATAGAAAGATCCAGTAGCATATAAAAATAATTACATGTCATAAAAATGGCATTTTTCCCCAAGGGATTCAAGGTTTACTTATCTTGCATCAACAAATGAATGTAACACATTAAATTGATAGAATAAAAAGGAAAACTGAATGATCATTTCAATATATAAGGAAAAATTCCCTTAAAATTCCATATCCTTTTAATTAAATACTATCAACACTGTACAGAAGAAACTTTCTAAAACCATTAAAGGACATTTACAAAAAATGGATCATTATCATTATTCTTTTTTTAAAATGAGTGTTGTAGTTTATTTAACACTAAAATTATTCATGCTTCATATGCAACAAAATATATTACAATGATCACTTTTTAATGCTTTATTCATTGATTAAAGGAATATATATTTAACATAAACCATACAACATCAGTCATCAGGTCAAATATTCAGCTCCTTTCCTTACAGTTTCTGTCAAGTTATTTTATATGATCACATTTATAAGATAAAATCTCACCACATCTGACATTTACACACATTGTGACAGTGGATTCACACTACTGATGTACATATAAAATCTATGTGGTATGTGCTCACTGGAGACAAAACAGTGCACACTTGACAAAAAGTCATTTTAATATAAGATGGTAAAACCATTTGTAAAGCACATATAAACTTTTTCCATAAATAGAATCATATCTGGACATCTGTTACATAAATTGTGCTTCCAAAGCTTACAAGGGAGCAATGGGGTCTCAGCACTGGTGGGCATCCATGTTGGCTACTAACTTTATTATTGCAGACTGTCCTTTAACATTAAATGCACAACATTTGAACCACTTAAAACTGGGTCCAGGTGTAAGTCACACAGAGACCACTTCTGTACCATGGTTGCCCTGAAAGAGTTAAATTTGTTTTTAAAGCCACCCAGATATAACTAGGTCTTAAAGCATACTTCATGGAATATTCTTCATGTATCATAGCAGCTCAAACCTGTGATCAAACAAGCTTTCAGTTTTTTATTTCTTTCCTTTACATTCACTATTCAGTGAAACAGGTGCACATCTTTCTTTTTTCTTTTGCTTTTTCAGAGCTCTAAGGTTGCTGACTAAGCCACAGCACATCTGTGTACCACAGGTCAAAATTCAACCTTAACTATTTCAATCTAGCAGTATCTGGCTGGCCAGAATGGGCCAGCCCTTCCAGCATGTGGGCACTTCTTAATTTAAGTCTACTCCTTGGCAGCTGTCACGTGTACTGACAGAGAAAAATCCAGTGACTTTTTGCTAGGGATTTCATGGTTAATGTTTGCTTGAAAGCATATGGGTTTGCAACTTTGTGTTATGGTTTTCTTTTCCAAGGTTTTACCCTGGAATACAGTTTCTTCCTCCACTATTTGAAATTTGGGCTAAAAAACTAACTTGAATGTATAGTGTAATTGATGAATAAAATTAAGTCAGAAATCTTCCATTGAAATCAAAATTAGTGAAATGCTGTGAGAATGCATGAATGCAATGCATTGCATGCAACTCCACCAGGCTATGGATATAAATCTATATATGTATTAAAATATATGGAAGGAGGCAAGATGATGGCAGGTTAGGAAGGTACTCACTGACTAGCTCTCCCAGGATGGCTGATTGTGGATGGGGTTCTGCCCGAGGATCTGTGGTTTGGGCACACAGAGTGAGAAGCTTGGGTCATCTAGCCGTGGGTGGATCAAAGGTGTGGAGTGATCAGTGGAAATTCATGAGTTTTGAGCCTGCCTGTGGTGGTTAACACAGATGGTTGAGCCCCACCCACAGGGAAAACAGCTGGTTGGAATCATAAATCCTACATCTGTGACTCCAGGTCCCGGTGTGACAGAGCATAATCTGAGGGAGGGAGGGCTCTAACAAAAGGTGGAGAGTGGTTTAACTTCTGTGGATTTGGCTGCCTGGAACCCCTCATAGCTTTGGGGAGCAGATAAGCTGGCTTGAAACAACACCAGGCTGAGGGGAGAGGTGAATCTGCTGAGGAAATGTGATTTACCCAGCAGCACGCTGACAGTGAGGCCTGGCCCCAGAGGGGGCGGGGTCAACCAATTTTATCACTCTGCACTGACAAGCATCAAAGTTTTAGCTCTCCTGGGGAGGCCAGGAAGTGGGAAGGGCTTGATTAGTTTCCATGAGCCTATTTAGGGTCCCCTCAGTGAAGGGGGCGATCTAGCAGAAGACTTCTTCTGGGTCCTTATATCACCAAAAAAAAAAAAGAAGAAGACACTCACTTTAAAAAAAGAATTCCTCTTCTTAATTTAGTCTAATACTGAAAATCTGCCTCAAAACCTGCAGATAGAACCCTGAAAGGAAATTGATAAATGCAAACAGGCTGAGAGGATCCACAAGTACACTAGAAGGAACACTTCCTCTTTAGCTTTGTTTGACTGCTTGCTGGTGTGATTGTTTGGCTTTTCTCTGTTTATTTGTTGTCTCTTGCTTTTCTTTCCTCTTTTGTGCCCCCTTTCTGTTTTCTGTCATTTTTTTAAATTAGGTGCTGCTAGCTTACCTCTTCTTTGCTGTGCTTCTTCTTCAGTGATTTCCCATTCTCTGTCTATATCGATATTGAATCACAATCTATCTCTTATCCCTCCTTCATCTCTCTGCCTTCTGCTTTCTGTTGTGGTTCTTAGACACCGAGTTTTTCATTAGCCTACAAATTAAAGGTGTCAATCTCTATTCTATCTATTTTGTTTTCTTCTTTTTTTAATTAATATTAGCTTTTTCCTTTTAGCCCTTTCTTTACTTTCTCTTCCTCTTCATCATTCTAGCCTTCTAAATCATTATATATATATATTCCTGTATTTGGTTTCCCAGTCAATTGTAGGTAGTCCACTTTTTTTCCTATTACTCTACACTGCCAACACAAGTTAAATATTCATTTCACTAAGTCCTATTTGAGCCCTCTTCTAACTTTTATCAATATTACTATTATCCTTCTTCCTTTCTCACATCTTTCAATTCCTCTGGCATTAAATTTTTGCATTCAAGGTAACATAGAAAGAAGAAAGGAAACAAAATAAGAAGAAAAAGTGTCAAAGAGAAAACTTAACACACACAGAGAACCACCAACTAAATAAAACTCTAGAGGAGAGAGAAGCTAATCAACTGAATAAACCCAGCAAGATAAAATGATGACTAGAGGGCAACAAAAAATTACAAAATACAATGAAAAACAGGAAGACATGGACCACTCCAATGAACACACTAAAAACCAAGAATATATGCACAACATTGAACAACTTATCAAAGATTCCTAAACAAATATCATGAACCAACTTAATGAAGTGAAGGAAGAGATTAAGGATATAAAGAAGACACTGGGAGAACATACTGAAAGATTGTAAACATACGCAAAAAGATAACAGATATGATGGTGATCAATGGCACAACCCAAGAAATTAAAAAGATGCTGGATTCACATAAAAGCAGATTTGAACAGGCAGAAGAAAGAATTAGTGATGTGGAAGACAATACAGCTGAAATCAAACAGATAGTCAAACAGGTAGACAAAAAATATAAAAAATCCAGCAGGGACTCAGGTATTTAACTGACAACACAAAATGCACAAACATATGCATTATGGGTATCCCAGAGGGAGAAGAAAAGGGAAAGGGAACAGAAGGAGTGTTGAAGGAAATAATTGCTGAAAACTTCCCAAACCTATTGAGAGAGATGGATGTGCAGATCCAGGAAGCAAAGCACACCCCAAGCAGTATAAATCCCAACAGGCCAAGTCCAAGACATATACTTGTGAAAATGCCCAATGCTCAAGACAAAGAGATAATACTCAAGGCAGCAAGAGAAAATAAAACAATTTTACAAGCTAACAATAGCCAAAAAGGGACAGGAGTAGCTATTCTAATATCAGACAAAATAGACTTTAAATGCAAAACTATTGTAAGAGACAAAGATGGACACTATATATTAGTAAAAGGGGTAATCTCTCAAGAAGAGAGAACCATCATAAACATTTAGGCACCTAATTGGGTGCCTCAAAATATGTAAGCCAAACTCTGCAAAAGCTAAGTGGAGAAATAAAGTCCTCTACAATTATAGCAGGGGACTTAATACACCATTATCTTCATTAGACAGAACATCTACACAGAGAATCAACAGAGAAACAAAGATTCTCAACAATACACTGAAGGACCTGGACTTAATAGACATATACAGAGCACTACACCCAAATACAGCAGGATTTACATTCTTCTCAAGTGCACATGGATCATACTCAAAGAAAGACTACATGCTAGGCCACAGAAAAACCCTCAATGAATTCAGAAAGATTGAGATTATACAAAGTAATTTCTCTGATCACAATGGAATGAAATTGGAAATCACTAGTGGCCAGAGAAACAGGTTAGGCACAAGGATATGGAATTTAAACAACACACTCTTAGACAAACAGTGGGTCAAGGAGGAAATCTTAAAATAAATCAGTAACTACCTTGAAACTAATGAAAATGACAACACAACATATCATAACCTATGGGATGCAGCCAAAGCTGTCCTGAGAGGGACGTTCATAGCCATAAATACATACATTAAAAAAGAAGAAAGAGCTAAAATTGGAGACCCAAATGCACACTTGGAGGAATTGGAAAAACAATAACAAACTAAACCTAAAAGAAGTAGAAAGAAGGAAATAACAAAGATATGAGCAGAACTAAATGAAACAGAGAATAAGAAAGCACTTGAAAAAATAAACAAAACCAAAAGCTTGTTCTTCGAGAATATAAAAAAAATTGGCAAACCCTTAGTCAGAGTAACAAAGAAAAAGACGGAACATATGCAAATACACAAAATAAGGAATGAGCAAGGGGATATCACTACTGACCCCACTGAAATAATGACTATCATAAGAGGATACTTTGAAAAATTATATGCCAACAAGAATGATAACTTAGAGGAAATGGACAAGTTTCTAGAAATGCACAAACAGCCTACATTGATGAAAGAAGAAATTGATGAACTCAGCATTCCAATTACAGGTAAAGAGATAGACTCAGTCATCAAAAACCTCCCAACTAAGAAGAGCCCAGGACCAGATGGCTTCACAGGTGAATTCTACCAAACATTCCGGAAAGAGCTAACACCAGTTCTGCTTAAGCTCCTCCAAAAAATAGAAGTAGAAGGAATATTGCCAAACTGATTCTGCAATGCCAACATTACCCTAATAACAAAACCAAAGATACAACTAGAAAGGAAAATTACAGACCAAGATCTCTAATGAACCTAGAGGCTAAAATCCTCAACAAATGCTCGCTAATCACATTCAACAACATATCAAAAGATTGTACACCATGACTGTAACCGTTGGCCAATTTGATGTAATTTTGATATCCAAAAATGTAATTGGATCATGCTTGTAAACTGATCTGTTAAACTGGGCATGATTAGGTTATGATTAGGGTGTTGAGCCCTACCCATTGGTGGGTGGGGAATCAAATATAAAATGCAAGACAAAGAACAGAGTTGAAGCAGTCTTTTGAGAAGCAGTTTTGATGTTGGAAAGAAGGCCCAAGTTGAAGAGAAGCAAGCCATTCACCTAATCATCTACAGCTGACCTTGTGGAGGAAACAGGAGCTAAGCCTGGAGAGAAATGCAGCCCTGTGAAGAAAGGAACCCCAGAAGCCTGAACCCTAGCAAATGCCAGCAGCTGCTTTTGCTCTAACATGTGGCAATAGACTGTGGTGAGAGAAAAAACTTAACGCTTTATGGCCTGGTATCTGTGGACATCTACCCCAAATAAATACCCTTTATAAAGACCAACCAATTTTTGGTATTTCACATTACCACACCTTTGACTGACTAATACAATGACCAAGTGGGTTTCAACCCGGGTATGCAAGGATGTTTCAATATAGGAAAATCAATCAATGTAATACACCACATAAGCAAACTGAAAGAAAAAAATCACATGATCATCTCTGTAGATGCCGAAAAAGCATTTGATAAAATTCAGCACTCTTTCCTGATAAAAATACTGCAAAATATAGGAATAGAAGGAAACTTTCTCAATATGATAAAGGGTATATATGAAAAACCCAAAGCTAACAACATCTTCAATGGTGAAATCCTAAAAACCTTCCCTCTGAGATCAGGAACAAGACAAGGATGCCCACTATCACCACTTCTATTTAACATTGTCTTAGAAGTACTTGCTCAAGAACTGAGGCAAGAAAAGTATATGAAAGGTGTCCAGATTGGAAAAGAAGAAGTAGAATTTTCATTATTTGCAGATGACATGATCCTATACATAGAAAGCCCAGAGAAATCTACAACAAAGCTTCTAGAACTTATAAAGGAGCTCAGTAATGTTGCAGGCTACAAGATCAATGCTCAAAAATCAGTAGCATTTATGTACACCAATAATGGGCAATCGGAGGAATAAATCAAGAAAAAAATGCCATTTACAATAGTAACTAAAAGAATCAAATACCTAGGAATAAATTTAACTAAAGATGTAAAGGACTTATGTACAGAAAACTACACAACACTGTTAAAGGAAAACAAAGAAGACTTAAATAAATAGAAAAATACTCCCTGTTCATGGATGGGAAGACTAAACATCATCAAGATGTCTATTTAACCAAACTAATCTACAGATTTAATGCAATCCCAATAAAATATATTTGGAAAGGTGAGAGGCCCCGAATTGCCAAAGACATATTGAAAAAGAAAAATGAAGTTGGAGGTATCACATTACCAGATTTTAAAACATATTACAAAGCTACAGTGATCAAAACTGCATGGTATTGGCACAAGGATAGACCTACTGACCAATGGAATTGAATTGAGAGTTCTGATATAGATCCTTGCATATACAGTCATCTGATATTTGACAAGGCTATCAAGCCCACTCAGTTGGGAGAGAATGGCCTCAAAACAATCCTTAAAACAATTGGTGCTTGGAGAACTGGATATCCATTTCCAAAAGAATGAGAGAAGAATACCATATCCCACCTTATACAAAAATCAACTCAAGATAGATCAAAGATCTAAATATAAGAGCCACACCATAAAGACCTTGGAAGATAATGTAGGAAAGCATCTACAGGCCCTTGTAACAGGAAATGGTTTCATGAACTTCACAGCCAAAGCATGAGCAGCAAGAGAAAAAATAGATAATAGGGATCTCCTCAAAATTAAAACTTCTGCACCTCAAAGGATGTTATTAAGAAAATAAAAAGGCAGCCTACCCAATGGGACAAAATATTTGGCAAGCATATATCTGATAAGAGCCTAATATCCTGCATATATAAAGAAATCCTACACCATGAAAATAAAAAGACAAACAACTCATTTTAAAAATGGGCAAGTGACCTGAAAAGACACTTCTCCAAGGAAGAAATACAAATGCCTAAAAAGCACATGAAAAAATGCTTGACATAGCTTGCTATCAGGGAAATGCAAATCAAAACTACAATGAGAAACCGTCTTACACCCATCAGAATGGCAGCTATTAAAAAAAGAGCAGACTCTAAGTGTTGGAGAGGATGTGGAGGAATAGGAACCCTCATCCACTCCTGTTGGGATTGTGGAAAGGTCCAGCCACTGTGGAGGAAAGTTTTGTGGTTCCTCAGAAAATTAACAATAGATCCTCTGTATAATCCAACAATTCTACTGCTGAGCATATACCCAGAAAAACTGAAAGCAAAGACACGAACAGATATATGTACACCAATGTTCATAGCAGCATTGTTCACCACTGCGAAAAGCTGGAATCAGCCCCGGTGCCCATCAACAGATGAATGGATAAGCAAAATGTATACATACATACAATGGAATATTACTCAGCTGTAAGAAGGAATAAGGTGCTAACACACGGAATAACATGGATGAATCTTGAAGACCTTATGTTGAGTGAAGCAAGCCAGTCATTGACAGATGAACAGTATATGGCCTCACTGATTTGAACTGAGGAAAGTGAGCAGTTTCTGAGAACCATTGTCTGAAAGATAGGTTAACAAGGGAGAGAAAGAGAAGAGTAGGCTGTGAGCCATCACCGATATGGACATAATCTATGATAAAGTGATAGAGTATAGTTGCTTTTTGAAGGATAGGACAGATGGGTAGTGATATTACTGGGTTTGCTGGTGTAGGGTTGACAGGAGGGTAGTTTAGGAAAGGCAGGTTGGAATACCCAGGGCATGTAACTATGAATCTTGTCATTCCATGAGTCAAGACAGGGGGGTGTCATAAGCCCCGGGGGGATGCAGAGCAAGGAACAGTTAAGATCAAATGGGGTATTTAGTAGTCATGGGAAATGTTTCTCATTACCTTACAGTAATGGACACAGGACATGGTAAATGTCATCAGAAATTATTAAACTGTACAGTCTAAATTGCAAACTATATTGTAAACCATTGACAATGTTCAGTTGCTCTATTTTGCTATCTGTATAACAGTTATAACAATGCTAGCATCCACTTAAAAAAAGTTTTTTATATGGGGTGTGGAAGGGGTAGCGAGGTTAGGTATGTGGGAGTTTCTAGTATTCTGTGTGTGGCTTTGCTGTGACCTAAAACTTCCTTGAAAATTAAATCAAAATTTGGGAATGAGAGGGGGAAGCTGTCATGGTACACTGGACATCTGATAATACAGTGATAAAAGGGAAAAAAGGATACTTTTGTTTTAAAGAATTTTTTTTGTTTCTTTCCATTTTGGGGAATGTCCCGATCTGCTAATTATATTTTATTTTTAATTTAGTTTTTTTTCTTCTTCTGAGTTTCCTTTACTTATCTCTTGCATTTAAGCTTATCGTTATTATTTCTTTTTCCTATTAATTGCATTTTGTTATTATATGGGTTTCATGTTCAAGGAAGGTTTAGATCACAGAAGAGTTACAATGGGGGTTGCAGAGTATCATTGGTGGGGGGTGTCTGCTATAGGGGATTCATGGGAGTAAGCTCATCTGAATATACATGAAAGATATATAAAATTGTTCAAATGATCAAGGGATAGGGCATGGTCACGGTGGGTAGTCAATCATTCAGTAAATGAGGGATTCTGAATTCCCAGCCTGGAGAGCTCTGCCACATTCTCCAAGGGAGCAGCAAGAGTCTCCTGAGTGCACGGGCAGTGTCTGGCAAAAAAAGTTGGCTCACTGATGGGTTCTTGTTATTGAGGACTAGCCTTATGAGTCTTTGCTCTTCTAATTGAAACTTAGCCTACTGTTATGGGGTGCCTAAGGGTTGCCACCTGAGAGCCTCCTTGTTGCTCAAATGTGGCCTCTCTCTAAGCCAAACTCAACATATGAATGCATTACCTTCCCTCTAACGTGGGACATGACTCACGGGGATGAGCTTCCCTGGCAACAAGGGATTAATACCAAGTGCCAACTGGCAACATGACTGGAAAAAGACCTTGAATAAAAGGGGGAAAAGATAAAGAGAAATGAGTTCATGTGTCTAAGAGACTTCAAAGAGAGTCGGGAGGTCATCCCAGAGGTAATGCTTACTCACACCTCAATAGGATCTCATAGAACACCAAAGTGGATATCACCCTACACAGAGGGGCTCCTGAGGGCTCTGGAGACACCCAGGTCCTATATAAGTGAGAATAGCCCCAGAGATTGATGCCATAGTAGTGGGCTCTTCTTTGGAATCTGTGCTCCTCAGAGTGACAGAGTTGGACTCAAATAAGTCCTCACTGCACATGGTCCATCAGTCCCTTCTATTCAAACCTATATGTGATGGTGGAGTTTTTAGGTGTACTTCCAGAGACTGGAGCCTCTGGCCTACCTATGTGCCAGCTGTGACTGGAATCTCAGTGGAGCTGCAACCCTACCCTACAGCTCAATAGACTCATTCAAGTCACCTGGGGAGGAGACGACGTTGGGCAATAGCCATCCCAGGGTATGGAGAGGGCCTGCAGCTGCAAGCAGGATAATCCCATCCACCCTATCCATGGGATATAAGCCCTATCTCGCTTGGAGGTAGAGTGGACATCACCATCCCAGTCCCCTCAGGATTGGGGGAGGAGCTATGGACTAGGGTGGACTTGGGGTGTTCTGTTGTAGACATATTGTGATTCAAGCAATGGAAGAAATTTTAACAGTGTGGTGGAGCCGGTGGCCACTGGATGTTTTTGGGGCAGGGAGGGGAGGGGCCGTTGAAATACAGGGGCTTATTCGGGACATGGGGGTTGTCCTGAGTGGCGTTGTGGTGACGGATGTAGGCCATTTTGCATCAGCATATGCCATGCAGAACTGTATGGGAGAGAGTGTGGTCTGTGAGGTGAACTGTGGTCTATGCTTGGTGGCAAGGCCCCAGGATGTGTACATCCATTGCGCGTGATGTGCCACACTGATGAAGGATGTTGGTGTGGGATGGTGTGGGAGGTGTGGGAGATGGGGAACATGGGAATTCCTGTAATTTCTAAGTAATATTTAGATAATCTAAGCACCTTTAAAAAATATATATATATAAAATAACATTTATGTAAGCAAATGCACATATATGCATATGTATTTATATATCATTTTACAAATATTGGTATGTATTGTGAAAAATTTGATTTTTAGCAATAACAACTATATATATATATATATATTTGTATAAACTCTGAACTCTGATATACAAATATTGAAAACATCAAAAAATCAGAGTAACTCAGTGGAGCACAAAGTAAACTGCAACCTCAGATAACCTTTGATTTATCTCCCTAAGATCTGGTAACAAGTCCATTAACCATGAAAACCCTATACATTGTCACTTTGAAATTCTAAACCACTACCCAACTACATACTTCGATCAAGAAGTAGAATATACATATATAATTCTATAAAGCTAAAGCTGATTAAACACAGCAGAAAGGAATTAATTCACACTACTGAAAATAAAAACATAATAGGACCCTACCTGCATATTTGAAAAGCTTCACTGAAGCTTTGCATCTTTCTGTAAAAATGACCATTGGGTTCAGTGAAGACACTGAGTGACTCGAAGTCCGTGACAGCATGCCAAGGCTGATGCAGACCCAGGGATATCTGCTCAATAAGCTTATGCACCAGATCCACATTCTGGTTGGCCAATTCACCTTTGCAAAAAGCAATGCTTTCTTCAGTGACTTCAAGTACTTTTAGATCAGAGCCTTGAAGATCAGCAATGGCACTGATGTTGTTAGCCCACATTGTGTAACCATGAATTGCAAGAAGAGAGAGCTTTGGGCACTTCCTTGCTAATAAAACCAACAGATCTTCATTCTGATTGTCACTAAGATCTGGAAAACCAGGCATGTCAATCACATCATTCATTAATATAAAATGACTTAGGAACTCGTCATACTTCCTGGAGATGAGACCAACAGTAGCCCCTGAAACACAAGTGAAGTAGCTGTCAAAACGAATCCTCTCTAGGAGTATACTGGGTTCAGAATCTTTAACATAGCTTCACTGTGGATATCAAAAGCCATTATACATAACCAAAGGTTGGTGCTGTTTGGTGACAGGGTTTTCCAACGATCATCATTTGGCATGTTGTTCAGAGACTTGTGCATAACAGAAACATTATGCACCAGGAAAGAAAGTCGCTGCAAAAACACGTGGTTGCTATCAATTAAGACTCTTGCCATCTCAGTTGTAAAGTCACAGAAATCCAGGGCAAGTGATTGCAGAATCACAAATCATTCCAGTTAGACTGCAGTGATAATAGTGCTCTACCCAGGAATATTGTTGTCCAGTAAACTCAGGCGCTTCATGGTG
>JAQZBX010088061.1:0-12806 GCA_029593785.1 Cabassous unicinctus | reverse complement strand
GAAACACACGTGTGTTGCCTTGGCTTTGGTAAACCCGAGAACTCGGCCGGTGTGGCCTGGCAGCCCCCCTCCCTGGCCTCCCCAGCCCCACCTGTGTCTCCGAGGAGCCTGCTTTCCATGCTCAGCCCTGCCAAGGGAAACTGGCTAGGTCTGCAGGACCTGGAGTACTGGGGGCTGGGAGAGACCCCCACCACTGGAGCCCCTCTGCTTTAGAGGGGGATGCCGAGGCCCACAGAGGGTAGGTGGCCTGGAGGAAATAGGGGATGGACCCCAGACTCCACACCCTGTGGGAGGAGATCAAGGCCCAGGCTGACTGGAGAACAGCCTTCCCCCCAAACTCATGGATGCCTGTTTAAACCCTGTCTCGCTTTCTCTCTTCCCAGCCATCCGCCCTGAGGCCCAGGAGAACCTGTCTTTCCCCTGGCCTTGCACCTGCTGCCTTCCACGTTAACCCTTGCTCAGCTAGCTGTGGGCTCTGTGACCCTTGGCATTCCGGGGCCAGAGTTGAGGGAAAGGTAGGAGTTGGTAAGAGCCGGATCTAGGGGCTGGAGCCAGGGTCAGGGACCAAAGGGGAGGCCAAGCGACAGGCTCTGCCTCGTGCTGTTTATATGGAATGTCCTTCTAGCCCTCAGCTTATGGCCTCCAAACATGTGGCTTTAATCTCTCCTTTGAAATGTTGGGGGGAGGGGACTGCTGCCAACACCCGCTGGATGCCTCTTTGTGCAGCCCAGCTGAGCACTTGCTATAAACTAATAGCTCCGAGGCCTGTGCTTCTTGCCAATAGCACTGAACACTTGGTCTGCAAATTGGATTCATATTTTGGAGGGTGTGGTCTGGGAACAGGGCTGATGGGAGGGTGGGGAGGTGAGGGGTGGGCAGAATGGGGAAGGGCATAGGGGTTTAGAGGCAAGAGCTGGGTTCGAATTCCAGCTCAGTCACTTGCTAGCTGGTTGAGCCTGAGCAGGTGACTTTATGCCTCTGAGGCTTTATTTCTGAATAAATAAAGTAGATATAACTGATTATACAATAAAGGGTAATGATGGACTGCAGCATTTAGCCCAGTGCTGGCACACAGTGCATGCTCAGTGTACGCAAGCTCCCCTCCAGTTCCTCACCTTATACCCCCTCCTCTCTGCAGCTCCTTGTCTGTTCCTTGGTGGTCTGATCCCTACCTGTGGCTGGCTTTACATGGTATGTTCTGGAAGTCTGGAGAGCTGGACCTGAAGCAGAGCTTTGGCACTCAGTTGGCCATGTGTTTCAGGATAAGTCCTTTTCCCTCTGAGGGCCTCAGTTCTCCAATCTGTAAAATGTGTGGGGAGAGGAGGGAAGGGAGGGTGGTGGCAATAGCTGGGTGAAATGTCTCACAGACAACTTCCAGATTTAATAGTCGGTGAATCCAGGAGGATTCTGGTCCCGGGATAGGGTTAGAGTAGGGGTGAGGTGGTTGGATGCGTGTCCTGTAAGTTGGTAATCGCAGGGATGAGTTCCCTGGGGAGGCATGAGGGCGTGTCCTCTTCACCCCCGCCAACCTCCACTGCCCACCTCTGACCTACCTCCCCACATCACACCCACCTCTCCCTCCTTGTGACAAATCACTAAGTGACCAAACCTGTGGACACGTTTCTTTGAGCGAATGTTTGAGTATTTCTCCAATATTCCCACATCCATGGGAGGCTGCTGCCAAATCACCAGGGATGCCAATAAAATGCAGCATCTGGGGCCTCTGCCCAGACCAGCTGTGTTGGAATCTTCAGGGTTGGAATCCTGTATTGAGTATTCGAGCAGCTCCCTGGGCAGTTCAGCCTTGAAAATCCCTTACTGGTGGGGGACAGGGGGGCACAGTCTTTGGGGTCTGCCAGGCCTGGGCTTAAACTGCAGATTTGCTCCCAACCAGCTATGGAACCCTCAGCAAAATATTTCCCTTCTCAATTTTCTCATCTGTTAAATGGAAAATAGTAATTCCCATTTCATAGGGTTGTGGCAAGGAATAAATACCATCCACAAAGCACCTGGCCCATGGTGCTGAGAATAGCACGTGGATAGATGGATATAGAGTGAGGGCAAGAGAGAAAGAATGCCGTGTGTCTTTGAAGAGACACATGCCCACTCTGTGCCTCAGTCTCCCCATTTATAACCTGGGGATAAAAACAGTATCCATTCCCCAGAGGCATTAAGAGGTTCATCTGAGCCAATGTCTGCAAAGGACCTGGTGCATAGAGATGTTCACAAAATGGCAGTGGCTTCCCATAAAGGAAGAGTGGTGCCCTGAAAGACCCTTGGTGGCTCCTGTCCATGGTGGCTTTCTCTTATGATTGGGAGAGAGGAGAATTGGGGGATACTGATGGCCAGGGGAGGGTCTAGTAGGCAGGTTGATGTTTTCTATAAGCCCCAGGGCCATGGAGGGAGAGGGGATGGTAAGCCTGCAATCTAGGAAGCTAGACACATCTCTCCTAGCAGGTCTGAGTTCATGGCCAGGCAATGGCTATCAAGAGCAAGCAAGGCTGCTGGGTGACTGGGATGGATCTGGTGGGATGTTTTGTATTGGAGTGATTGGAAGTGACAGGCCAGGGCTGGGCGGGGAATAAGCTGGGTGAAGGAAGCCAGCAGGCGGCCCCACAAGCTGCAATGCCTTAGTCCAGGGTCTGGGTTACGGTGGGGGTGGGGATTCATTTTGGGATGGGGGTACTTCAGGGTGGGAAGCAAGAAAGTAGGGACCCCGGGGGAAGACCCTGGAAGCCCGGGGGTGGGTTGACGGAGAGGCAAAGAGAGAGCACGGGCCATGGCAGTGACTGGGCACACATCACCTGCTCACAATAATTAGCATCTTACCTGTGTGATTGTGCAGAATCCTCTTAACCCCTAGGAGGGAGTGCTTTCATTATCCCTATTTTACAGAGGAGGAAACTGAGGCCCTGAGAGGTCAGGGACCTGCTCAAAGTCCACCTGTCCCCACTTTTCTCCTTTCATCTCCACCATCACATCCTCCTATGTCTTCTCTCTACTCCTCCTTTTCTTCTTCCTCCTACATATCAAGGGTAGGCTGAAAATGATCCCACAAATATGTCCACCTCCTAATCCCCAGAACCTGTGAATATTGCCTCATCTGGCAAAAGGGACTTTGCAGGTGTGATTACGTTAAGCATCCTGCCTTATCAAGGGAAGCCTTGAATGTCATCACAACGGTCCCTATGAGAGGGGCAGGGGAGGAATCAGTGTGATTGGAGTGATGCACTTTGAAGATGAAGGAAGGGCCCACGAGCAAAGGGAAGCCAGCACCACTGGATACTGGGAAAGGTGAGGAAATGGATGCTTCCAGAGAGCTTCCAGAAACCAGCCCTGCCAACACCTTGACTTCAACCCTGTAAAGCTCCAGAGCAGTAAGAGAATACATTTGTATTCCCCTCTCCTCCCTTCCAGCTCCGTCTCTTCTTCTTTCTCCTCCACCTTTTCCTTTTCCATCAATTGTCCTGCTCTTCTCTCTCTCCACCTCCGTTTCCTCTCCCTCCTCTTTACCCTCCACTAACAAGGGGCACAGATTTTTGGGCTCTACAGGTTGGGTTCAAATCCCAGCTCCACTCCTTGCTGTCTATGTGACTGTGAACAAGTCACTTCACTTCTCTAAAGCTCACCGTTCTCATCTGCCAAATAACTCCAACTCCCTGGGCTGCTCTGGGGAATTAGAAGAATTAGTGTTGGCAACAGGAATGGTCCATGGTGGCCACTCAATAGATGTGTGCTTCCCAGCATGTCCCCTGCTGCCCTGTTAACCAAAGCTCCTCCTGGGCTCAGGCCAGTGACAAGGATGGGGACCCTGCCCCAGAGACTGAGTCAGATGCAGACCTTCAAGCAGCTGCCCAAGCTCTCTGCCAACCTGAGGTGGGAGTGTGTGTGGCAGTGGTGAGACAGACATGACACCAGCTTGGCCCGGACCTCTCTCCTCTGGGATCCCTTGCCGGGGCGGGTGGAGCATGAATGACAGTTTACCGAGTGCACTTGTTAAAGATACCCTCACACCCAGGAGAACGACAGCTGGTCTTGGAGCTGTCAGGGCTCGGAGACCCCCGTGGGCAGGCGCAGAGCAGCAATTCTCTCTAAAAGAAGATGAAACATAATTGCCCGTTCTTCTCCACATCCAAGAGAGACGTCCCTCACCACCTCATCCTGGGAAATCAAGTCTCCTCTTCCTGAGGTTGCTATTCCCCAGCAGCATTCCAGTAAATTAGCCAGCAGCAGGCAAGTCTCCCGAGGATTCATCAAAAGTTTGCCCATCTCTCTGACAAACTTCCGGGGAAAATATGCCTTCAGCTGTTCATCCTTGGATCTTGGGCTAAGTGCTGATTTCTAAAGGTAATAATAATCTTTCTTTTGTTCTCCCATTATGTGTGAGTACTATTCAGAACAAATAGTCATGTATCACCATGTATCAGATGAGAAAGCTGAGCCTCAGGAAGGAGAAATGATTGTTACAAGGAAATAAAGCTAATAACAAGTGGCAAGCTAGTGACAAAGTGAGTAGCAAAAGGAAATAGAATCAACTGCCATTGTTTCACCCTGTTGTTGCACTTTGATGCCCTGGCATGTTTCTAGGCATCGCAGGACAACCGTCTTACAGAACAGGTTGCTAAGCATATGGAAGGATGTGGTTTAAAAGCATCATCTACTTTATCCCTCAGTCCCCACCTGCCCTACGTGGCAAATTTCTAAGAACTCTGTGCCAGGAGAAGTTTTGACTCTCCTGGGAAAAAAAGTGGGGGAGGGGGGTGCCTTGTCTTGGTAGATAATGAAGAGTTACATAGCTGTTTGTGTTTTACCTTTCATTCCAGCAGCCAAGAAGCCCAGGAAGAAATTCGTAGTTCAATTGTAGTCATTGTGCCTTTTCAGTCTGCCTCAGGACTTCAACATCAGCTCTCATAGGAATTTCCAGCTACACATCTCAGACATGCTAACTCCCACTATCAGCATAGTGGAAATCTTTAATTTTCTCCAAGTCTTGGCCTCCTGTTTGAATAGCTCTTCTTCTGGTCCTGAAATTTTCCTCATAAATTTTCTATCTTATTACTTATGTGTATTACTCTACCACAAGTATGTTCTGGAATGAGATTAAGTATAAACTAGCAAATATTTATTTAACACCATTATTATTGCTATTTAATTTCTGTAGCTTCAATGAGCTGGGTCTCATCTCATCAGAACAGGACTAAGTCAGATAGCCAAGTCCCTTGATCAAAATGTCACCTGAGATGATCTAAACATCCAGAAGTAGCACTTGTCAATAAATATTTACTAAGCATCAATGATATTCCAAGTATTATTCTAGGTGTTAGCATCATGGATAAATAAAACAATGTCCTTTCCCTCACAGAGATACAGACAATAAACAATACTTTCATAATATTATTAAATTAGATGGTGATAAATTCCAAAGGCAATGAGATAAAGGGAATGTCTGGCATGGATGTACTTAGGACAGGTGGACTCTCCCTTGAAGAGGTGACATTGGAGGTAAGACTGGAATGATAAGAAGGTACAGCTGTGCAAAGATCTGGGGGAAAAAAACCACTCCAAGGAGTAAGTGCAAAGGCCCTGGGGCGGAAATGAGTGAGAGGTGCTAGACGGACCTTCTGGCAGGAATGCAGGAGGTGAGTTCAGAGAAGAGGTCAGGGTCCCAATCAGCAGGGTCATGTTGAAGATCTGGGCTTTTCCCAAATCAATGGGAAGACACTGGAAGGTTTTAAGCATGGGGTGTGACATGACCTTTAGCACTTAGCACTCACACAAATTGAGCTTTATTTCCACTAAGTGGTTAGTACATGTCTGAGAAGCCACCTGTCTTCTAGGAGTGATAATAGTTCTTTGAGTTCTTCAGTATCCCTATTTGCTTTGTAACTCTACTAAGATCACAATCTCAATCATGTTCTTCTGAATGTACTTTGTTAGTGTTTCTTCAAAATGGAATATCTAGACTATTACTGAAATATTTATTTTTCCAAATAGCAAATTGCCTATACTTCTGGCCAGAGCTTGTGAACCTGTTGTTATGGCTGTAACTCCAGATATCTGATAGAGGTTATTTTCCCAAAGAACATTAATTTTGTGCTTATCGTCTTTACTATTTACTTTCTCAAACTACATTTAAGAGATGACTTAGCAAGAGAATGAAGCCCATTGGTAATTTTTGAGTAATAATGACACAATTTATTAAGCACTTTCCAAGTGCAGACCACACTAGTAAGCATTTTGCAAACATGACTATGTGTACTTCTCACCATAACCCTCTCCCCACTTTTCAATGTTGGAACTGAGTTTTAAAGAATTGCCTTGACTAACAACATATCATTACATTAGTGGAGACCCTCATTTGTCTGTTCAAAAAATATTGATTCAGCCCTCATATGTCAGGCATTGTGCTAGGACCTAGAGCCTAGCAGTGAACACAAAAGACACGGTCCCTGCCCCCAGAAAGCTCCCAGTCTAATGGGGGAAATGGCAGTGAAACAGGCAATGACCCTGTAGGTTAATGAGAGGGCAAATAAAGGATGACGCAGGGCACAAGCAGAGTCCCCTGACCAGGACTTAAGGGGATCCAGGAAGGCTTCCAGGTTGACATGACATTTAAGATGAGAATTCCTGAAAGATGAGAAGGAGCAATTCTGAGAAAGGGGATGCAGGGAAGCTGTCCCTAGTCAGAGTTCACATGCTCGCTCCCTGGAGGAGGACCCTAAGTTCTGCCACCATTACAGAGAAATGACAACTGAGCAGCATCTTAATGAATGAGTAGGAATGTGCTAGTTCAGGCGGTGGTTAGGACAGGGCTAAAGCAGGTATGTTTTGAGAGAGGCTGATATGATTAAAGACCTCTGAGTTTAGGGCCATGGGAGTGTAATGGACTGCGGTTGGGAAGAAAGTGACTGAAGGTGGCGTGTGATGTTAATTACTCTCACCTCCCATGTAACTTTTTGAAGATGCACAAGGTAGTGGATCATCCTGTCCAGATTAGACAATTTTGCAACATAAAATAATTGTATCAATATGACATTTCAATACCAATCAAATATATCAACTGGATCATGATAACTTATTAAAATTTAGCCACGTGAGATTTTGTTATTTGGATAGTTGATACTTTTCCACTTTATAAAACCAGGGAATTTGTAAATAAATTGTGAAACCATGTAATTCTAAGAAAAAACATAACTTGGAAGCAGAGTATATTCTACAGACAAGGAGTTTTTTGTGCCAAATAGGTTACCTGGGTTGCTTTATAATCCAGAAAAGAAATGATGAGGATCTAAATGAAGATAGTTACAGATAGAGAGAGGAGGCCAGATTCAAGAAGTCTTTGTGAGTAACAGAAAAATATTCACCCTTTTTAATATGCAGATCTTCACTTGACTCTCTATCTGTCTTCACCAATTAACCTTTCCATCAACTAAGAGCAAGGAGGATTTATAACATATTGGACAGAGGACTCATATCCTTAATATATAAAGAGTACTTACAAATCAATTACAAAATCAAGATAAACCATATACTGGACCACAAAGCAAGTCTCAAAAATTCAAGTGGATTTAAATCATATAAAGAATTCCCTTAAAATGGAGAAAATATAATAAAATATGCATGATTATAAAATATTATGATAGAGTCAAGATCAAACCTTTCAAGTATAACAATAAATGTGAATTGGCTTAACTCACTTTTTCAAATGAAAAAATTTAAAAATTGGCTCACAAAACAAAACCCAACTATATGCTTTGTAACAGAGACACCTAAACAAAGGGATTCAAAAAGGCTAAAAATAAAAAGATGGATAAAAATATTCCTGGCAAATGGAAACAAACAAACAAAAAACACAAAAAAGCATGAGAAGTGATCCTGATACCAGGAAAAGTAGAATTTAAGCCCAAAACCATTAAACATGACACTTTTTAATGCTAAAGGCCACAATCTACAATAAAGATATAACACTAGGAAAGTGGATGTGGCTCAAGTGATAGAGCTCCCACCTACCACATGGGAGGTCCCGGGTTCGGTTCCTGGTGCTTCCTAAAGAAAAACGAGCAAGACAGTGAGCTGATGCGACGGGCAGGTGTGGCAAGCTGATGCAACAAGATGACACAACAAGAGACACGAGGAAAACATGACAGAACAAAGAAGGGAGTGGAGGCAGCTCAAGTGATTAGGTACCTCCCTCTCACATTGGAGGTCCCAGATTTGGTTCCCAGTGCCTCCTAAAAAGAAAACCAGCACACAACAAACAAACACAGTGAGTGCAAACAGCAAGGGAGTGGAGAGAAATAAATTAAATAAATCTTAAAAAAAAAAAAAGATATAACACTAATTGACATTTATGCACCAAATAACACTACAACCATCTCTATGAAGCAAAAACTGCAAGAGATGCAAGAATAGATAGAAACACACTAATAATAGACTTTAATACACCACTCACAGTACAAGACAGATGACATTTACCAAACAAATAAAAGGCAAGGAGATAGAAGATCTAAAGGACATTATTAATAGCATTGCTCTTATAGACATATTTTGAAGTCTATGCCCTGATAATAGTGAATTCTTCTCAAGTCCCCACAGCACATTCACAAACATTGATCATAAAAAATCAATGTCACACTAATGAAGGATTTTGTTAATGTGAGAAAGTATGGGAGGGAGAGGGAGTAGGGCATATGGGCATACCCTATATTTTTTATGTAGCATTTATGTAATCTAAAGCCTCTTTAAAAATAAAAAAATTAATTAAAAAAAATAATAATGAAAACATTTCATATCAGAATCTATGAGTTGCATTTAAAACAGTGATCAGAGGAAAACAACATCTTAACCACTTTTTTCCAATAAACATAAAAAAATAAAATTAAATGAATTAAATTCTTAGCTAAAAAATACTAGAAAATAACAACAAAGTAAGCAAAAAGAAAGGAAGAGGAAGGAAATAATAAAGATAAAAGCAGACATTAATGAGGGAGACAACAGAACTAAAGATTTAATGAATAAATCAAAATCCTTGTTAAAAATTTTAACAAAATAATCAAACCACTAGCTAATTTCATCAAGGATAAAAGGAATAAAGGACAAATATACAAAATATGAAATGACAAGGAGGAAAATCACCATCGAAACAGATAAAACTATAAAAATAATACAAGAATATTTTGCAAACTTTTATGTAAATGAACTTGAAAATAAATAATTGTGAAAACACAAATATATTTTAGAGCATAAGAATCAGGTTTCTCACTATTGGTCAAAGAAATTACAAATAAGGTAGAAAGGCTAGAACAAACTCTGTGGAATTTCGTTGTAATCTGAAGCATCAATATAAAGTCATGGTTTTAGATAGATAGATAGATAGATAGATAGAAGTTCATTTATATGTGAGAATTTGTTGCTCTGTCTACCTAGAAGTAAGGCACTCCATAGTAATGAGCACATCTAGCACCTACATCTTGGTTTCTAAGTATCATTCTTCAATAAAAGGAACCAGCATTCCTAGGATAAGTGGTTGATTCCAGGGCTGAGAGGGAAATATATAAGATAGGCCTGGAATATCTTTTGGTACCAGAAAATAAAAAAAAGTTGGAGGCTTGTTAAAAGAACAGGAGCAAACTGAAGAGCTCTGTTTTATTTTGCTAAGCTGCTAAAAGCAATATACCAGAAATGGGTCGGCTTTTATGATGGGAATTTATTAGATTACAACCTTACAGTTTCGAGGCTGAGAAAAATGACCAAATCAAGGCATCATCAGGCAGTGCTTTCTCCCTGAAGACTGGCTGCTGGTGATCTTGGACTCCTTTGTCACATGGCAAGGCACGTGGCAGCATCTGCTGGTCTCGCCCTTCTCTTCTGGGTTTTGTTTCTTTCAGCTTCTGGCTTCTGTGGCTTTCTCTTATAAAGGATTCCAGTAAGAAGTTTAAGACCTACCCTGGGCCACATTGTTACTGAAGTAACCTAATCAAAAGGCCTTCAACTAAGGTAACCTAATCACACAGGAGTGGATTAGCTTTAAAAATATTTCTTTTCTGGGGTCCATATAGCATCAAACCATCACAAGCTCCAAATGTCCAAAGCTGGAAAAAGTTGAGTAACAAAATAAATAATGATAGCATTGGCTTATAACCCAGAGAATAAAGTGAATGTGCATGAGTCCACACAGATATAAAAGTAATTGAAGGGAAGCGGGTGTGGCGCAATGGATAGAGCACCCGTTTACCATATGAGAGGCCCCGGGTTCGCTTCCCGGAGCCTCCTTGTGAGGGCAGGCCGGCTCGTGCGGTGCTGTGGGCTGATGCGGCAAGACCTCACAGCAAGGGGGAGATAAGCAGACACAGAGAAGACAGGCAGCGAATGGACACAGCAGCACAAGCAGCACAAGCAGCAAGGGGGGGGATAAATAAAATAAATAAATCTTTAAAAAAAAAGTAATTGAATAGGGGAGAAGGCATAGCTCTTCCAAACAATAGAATTCTGATTAATAACTGTAGAAGGAAAAAGGGAACTGGAAAATCACCGTTAGACAAGCACCACAGTAATAATTATTGCAGATAAAATCCACTGATGGATGCTAAAATTAGAGGTGACATTTTGAGGAGAAACAGAATTTGCCTAGTCTCAAAGTATCTCCCCCAGGATATTTACTAACTAAAAAGGAAAAGTTTGTAATTTCACAGTAGAAAAACGTAGCAGAAACCGTCTTCACCAAGAGATCAGGCTCAACATCACCCAAAATAAGACAAGCCAGCACCATGAGCTCCATGCCAGGATGCACTGAGAAGCCAACATAGTTTCTGTGGACTCTTACCAAAAATACAAAATCTCAGTCCAATCATGATAAAATGTCAACCAAACCTAAACTAAGGACATTTGACAAAATAGCTGATTGATACTCTTTAAAAATATGAAGATCATGGTACACAAGGGAAGACTGAGGAATTGGTAGAGGCTGAAGGAGTCTAAGAAGAAACAACAGCTTTATGTGCTATGGGAGTATGGATAGGGGAAAATGTGGAACAGAAAAATGAAATTAACAGGAAAACTGGTAAAATGAGAACAATGTCTTCTGTTAACAGTATTGTAATAGTGTTAATTTCTTGGTTCTAACAGTTGTACTACAGTTATAGAAAATGTTAACATTAGAAAAGCTGAGTAAGCCATAAACAGAATCTCCCTGTACAATTTTCACAACTTTTTGGCAAGGCTAAAATTGGTTCAAATTTTAAAGCAAAAGCGAAAATAAATTAAAAATTAAAGTAAGTTCCCTGACTACAAAGGAATTAAAGTAGAAATCAATGACAGAAAGCCACCTAAAAAAATCCCCAAATATTTTTTTTAAAGATTTTATTTATTTATTTATTTATCCCCCCGCCCCTTGCTGCTTGTCTTTGCTCTGTCCATTTGCTGTGCATTTTTCCGTATCTGCTTGTCTCCCTTTGTTGCGCCATCTTGCTGCGCCAGCTCACCGCGATGTGCAGGCCGCCAGCTCACTGTGCCGCGTGAGCCGTCAGCCGCAGGCCAGCTTGCCTTCCCCAGGAGGCCACGGGAATCGACCCCGGGTCCTACCATATGGTAAACGGGAGCCCAACCACTTGAGCCACATCTGCTTCCCACTCCAAATATTTTGAAATTAAACAACCAAATTCTAACCTAGGTCAACCTAGGTCAAAAAGCAATCAGAGGAGAACATATAAAATATCTTGAACTGATTGCAAAGGAAAATACAGCCTATCAAAATTTAAGAGACAAAGTTAAAACAGCAATGAGAGGGAAATTTATAGTATTCAATGTTATTATTGAATAATACAGGAAAGATGAAATGTTCCAAGTCAATGATCTGAGTTTTCATCTTATGAAACAAGAAAAAGAAGAGTAAATGTCTTTCATAAACATAGACTCAAAAAACTCTTAACAAATTTTTAGCAAATTGAATCCAAAAAACTATACATCATAATCAAGCAGAGTTTATCCCAGGAATGAAAATTTGGTGTACAATTTGAAAGCCACTGTGTTTCATCATATTAACAGACTAAATAGAAAATATTATCATATATAAATGAAGAAAAGGCATTTGACAAAATTCAGCACTCATTCATGAAACAAAAATCTCACAGCAAACTAGGAATAGAAGGAAATTTCCTCAAAATTATAAACAGCCACTCTGAGAAACCTACATCTCAGATCATGCTTACCAGAAAAAAAAAACCTTAATGCTTTTTTCATAAGATCTGGAACAAGGAAAAGATGTCTGTCCTGACCCTTTCTACTCAGTATGTTGCTTTGGAGATCCTAGGCAGAAAAAGAAACAAAAGTCATACAAAGGAAAGGATGGAGTAAAACTGTCTTTTTCCTGCAGACAACATGAGCATCTATGAAGAAAATCCTAGTAATAGATTTTTTGCCATTTGGTGGAGATGGCATGGAATATTGATGGAGAAAGAAGAGACTATTCCATAGATGGAGCTGGAAAAATTGGTTATCTGTATGGAAGAACTAAAATTAGATCCCTACCTCACACCATACACAAAAATCAGTTCCAGATAGATTGAGTTAAATGTCAAAAGAAAATTTTAAAACTTTTAAAAGAAAATTTAGATGAATATTTTTAAACAAAACACAAAAAACACTAACCATAAAAAGAAAAGATAAATTTGACTATGTTAAAATTAAGAATTTCTGCTCATAAAAAGATACTTGAGGTGGGGAGCAGATGTAGCTCAAGTGGTTGCTTTCCACATGAGGTCCTGGGTTTGATCCCCGGTACCTCCTAAGAACAACAACAACAACAACAA
>JAQZBX010088060.1:0-12791 GCA_029593785.1 Cabassous unicinctus | reverse complement strand
GAGTACCTAGGAGGTTAGTTGCCCAACAGACTTCCCCAGAGCCCGTACTTCGTCTGCAAACATGGTGTCTAATGTATGTGTGCAAATGCACAGTGACGCATGGTACGACTGAAAGCTGGCAAGTCTGAAGAGTTTGATCATTGAAGATTCTGATTTTCTTTCTGTCGCTGGCCCCCAGACTCCTGGGGGATCTTGGACCATGCTTCAGATCCTACATCTAGAATGTGATATATTCATTTGGTTAGTGTCGGTCTTCTCCCTCTAGAAGAGAAACTTCATGTGAGAAGGGCCTCCGCCTGTTTTGTCCATTGCTGTCTCCCCACTGCTCACAGCAGTGCCTGATACACAGTAAGCACTTATTAAATATTTATTGAAAGAATGAATGAATCTTACATACCCAAAGCTTTTTTCCCACTTGCCCTCTTGGCACACGCGGTCCCTCTGGAGAGACCCAGATGTTACATAGCATGCCTGAAACAATTAGACAAAAGGCCAAGACAAGCAGAACCTGGGGTTAACACAAGCGAAAGGCCAGCAAGCCTTGGCAGAAAGTCAGAGGGCTCAATGGTCCCTGGTGTTGAGGACTGGAGTTGGGCAGGTGCTTCCAAGTCCACTGGGCAAAGATCAGGTTGGCATGGGAATGGGGGCCACACAAGTGTGGAGGGTGAGGAACATACTGGGCGAAGGACATGGAGAAAACTGCTTGTTTTAGAGGTGAAACTGATTTCTGCCCTAGAAGACTCCAGGGGCATGCCCAAAGCCATTCGGAGCAGAACACCCCACCCCTGGGCTGGATTTGGGGATGTCACTTAGTGTCTGGAAATGTCCTCACCGTGCTGAGACTCATCATTACATTGGTTTGAGGCCTTGAGTTTGGCTTTCATTAATATAGCCCAGTGAAGGGCTCATTCTCCAAATGCTAGGCAGCCTGCTGAGGCGTTACCCAAATCGGTGGAAGTTCCCAGAGGATGCTGATGAATCTCTAAGGTGGTGTGATTAAAAAAACAACAACCTTAAATGCCATCACATTTTTTACAAATATCTCATACAATGAGTGTTCAAGAGGGGAGGTTCTACTGAGCTTAGGTAGAAGGCAATTTGTTTATTTGAAGGCTGAAGTGTGTATCCAGAGAAGGTATATTTGCCTTACCAGTTTTATACCTGATGCAACTCAACAGAGCTTTTTACCGCTGTCCAAACTGTTGACAACAGTCCTGTGTAGGGCAGGTGACGTTAGCGCTTGGAGTAGCAGACAATCCACGCCAAGGCAGGGGCTCTTTGCAATCTTGAAAGTCTCTCCTCGATGCCTGGAGGTAAGGCTCCGTGTGGTCTTATAGGACTCAGCCATCGCTGTTGCCGTTTGCAACGTGATATGAAGCTCCTGTGAAATGACTGATCTCTCCGCGAGAAGCAGCACGTGTACTGCGAGCATGCACGCTGCTCTCCTAAGGCCTTGCGTTACCGTGATGAGTTAGGTTTCACCCTGATCTACAGAGTGTGGCTGCACAGCATTTGACAGCATCTGAGTGCAGTCTGACTCATTTCTCATTGTTTTCTAACAATATAAAAATCCAAACCAAATAATTGAGGCAAATAATAAATCTGTTCAGGATCATGATTATCCAATCTGGTCATTTACTTTAATCAGGTCACAAAATGATGACCAAATTTGGATATGATTATTGCCTATAAAGATAACCAAGAAGTCCATGTAACTGTCAGCCAAAGTATTTTCAGACAATAGCTAGCATTACAACACGCCAATTACATTTTTATCAGGCAGTTAAGTTAATTGCCTGTGGTAAATGTGTTAGTGGAACAAGTACAGACTGCTGTAAACATTTGCTGACCACTTTAGAATGCTGCCTGACCATATGGGAGGAATTAAGGGTACAATAGTATTCAGATGTATTTACACCTGCTAGTGATGTCAGATAAAATCCAATAAAGTATTTATGTTGAAACGTGTGCGACTGTTTTTCCACCACAAGGTGGCCCTGTGTGGTTTCTTTTCAAGAGCAGCATGGGCTCCAGGGCACATTCACACTTGAGCAGCAGGGCAAGCCCCGGGCAATGGTGCCATCAAAACTGGACAGTGACCTTGAAGCTGTGACTTCAGCCTGCCTTCCTTCTGAGTGAAACCCTCTCCTCCTTTCCTCTTCCCAAGCATCAGTGCCCTGAGTTCCCCACCCAAGACCGACAGCATCTGGGTCCTGGCCCTGAGGCAGGAAGAGCTTCCAGGCAGGAGGCTGGAGCCGCGGACGTCAGTGGGAAACCATGGGATGAATCATGGAGATGACATCAACTCCATGTTTCTTCCGCCTCTCCTCAAGGGTGCACCGCCTGAGAGCCCGTCCCACATTGAAGGGTAGCCAAGCCTTACATACCTTTTTAAAAGATTTATTTATTTATTCATCCACCCTACCCCACCCCTCGTTGCTTTGCGTTCACTGTGTGCTCTCTGCATGTTCTTCTGTGTCTGCTTGTCTTCTCTTTAGGCAGCACCAGGAACCAGTCCTGGGTCCTTCTGGAGTGGGAGAGAGGCGCTCAGTCTTTTGCTCCACCTCAGCTCCCTGGTCTGCTGTGTCTCTTATTGTCTCTCCTCTGTGTCTTTTGTTGTTGTTGTTGTGTCATTTGCTGGGCCAGCTCGCCGCGTGGGCCAGCACTCCACGTGGGCCAGCTTGCCTTCACCAGGAGGCCCGGGAAACAAACCCTGGACCTCCTATATGGTAGATGGGAGCCCAATCGCTTGAGCCACATCTGCTTCCCTATATACTTTTTTTTTTCAGAATAATGTTTTTTTTTTAATAAGAATTTTATTTATTTATTTATCCCTTGCTGCTTGTGCTCGCTGTGTTCATTTGCTTTGCGTTTTGCTCGCTGGAATCTGACTCTTGGGCTTTCCACTAAAATACACTGAGGTTTTTGTAGATTGCTTCAGTCATTTCAGACCAGAAGAACCTAAGTCAGAAGAAAGAGAAAGATGCAGACGAGAGAAAAAGGCAGTCTGGGTAAAGATGTATCAAGGACTAGCAGACTAACTAGAGGGCAGGGTCCAGTCCAATTAGCAGAGAGGTCCCAATAAGCTTGGTTTCTACAGACAAAGCCAGTGTTACTGGGAGCTATCCAGGGAACATGGGAATAATTCTTGAATGATTCAGTCTGTTCAACTTCTGGAGAAGCAGCCTGGGGTTTTGTTACTTCCAAGGATGGATCTGTAGCTGTGGATTCTAAGGAAAAGGATGTCCAACTATCAACAAGTCTAGAAGTAGATGGGAAAGCGTTTGCTGTTTTTTGGGGAATGGTGCCAGAATTCCGATGGGTCATTAAAATTGGAAGTCAGGAGGTGCTAGGACTTGATAACTGAGTGGGTAGTAATTCCAGTCTATGAAAGACGGTTAGTGAAATCACGATAGAAACAGTGGTTTCCACGAACTGAGAGACGGGGATATTTAAAACAGCAGGTCCTTCCTGGAGTTTGCGAGTGTGATCACGGACAAGGGAAGTTCTGAGAACAGCGCGAAGGCGGAACACAGGGTCTACAAAATTGCTTTTTGCAGATAGGGGAATGGGTGCTTGCAGAAAGCTGGACAATTCCAATGCGAAAGGAGGCCACAGCCAACAACTGGAGTAAGGCTACGGGTCCCTAACTCCCAGTCTCTTCCTCCACAAAGCTTCTGGAATTGCAGTAGCCAGAGCTCACTGTCTGCAGAAACCTGGGGAATGTGACCAGCCAAAAAGGAAAAACCCCAAAACACTGGGGCTCCCCAGTGCAGCGGCCCAGCTTCTGGTCCCCATGCAAGTGCACAGGGCTCCAATCGGTTTTTAATCTTCAGTGTGAGAAGGTGTGAGAGTGTGTGTGTGTGTGTGTGTGTGTGTGTGTGTGTATGTGAGAGAGAGAGAGAGAGAGAAACTGAATTCTCCTATTCCACAACAGAAAACCAATACAAAATGCCTAAAACTGAAATATTAGAAGCAGCACTAGAAGAATTCTATTTAGAAATGAAAAGGAAAATACCAAAAGAAAAAAATAAGCTAAACTGAATGTAAAATAGTGGCTTCTGGAGAACAAGAAATTGGAGGGAGCTGGGAGAGGCAGGGGAATGTTGGTTTTCGTAATAAACCTTATTAAATAATTTGGCTCTGGGTTCCCCAGAAGCAGACTCTGAGACTAGGATTTGTGTCCAGGCAATTTACTAAGGAAGTGCTCCCAGGGGGGAACTGGTCATGGAGTGGGGGGTGCAGGACGAGGGCGGGCAGCAAAGCTCCAGGCAGGGTTGCTGGGCTCTTCCACCTCAGCTCCTCTGGCTAAGGGCTGAGGAGGGGGCCAACTCCAGGCACCCAAGGTCCTTTTGCCCACCCAGGAGGAGGCACCTGTAGCCCGAGGGGGCAACTCTTGGAGAATCACAGGTGTGGGCCATAGAACGGGGCACCCAGAAGGGGAGTGGCAGTGATAAGCCTCAGAAATGTACACAGATCTGAGGAGAGCTGGGCTGTGACTTTAAATATCACACAGAAGGGGAGCCGATGTGGGTCAATGGTTGACTGCTGGCTTCCCACATACGAGGACCCGGGTTCAATCCCCCACCCCAGTACCTCAAATAAATAAATAAATAAATATCATCTAGACTTCCAAACTCAAACTTCTGTCTCCAACCAGACTCTTCCAGACTTGTACATCAAATGCAATGGGTAAGAAACCCACCTTGTACAACCACAGATGGGCTCCTAGAGGTCTGTGGTGGAAGGTTCTGACAATCCTTTCTGGGAATATTTGCCTCCCCCCCACCCCCAGATATCTAAGCAACACAGTGTGTACCTTCCAGCAGTCACAGAAAAATCATTGTGGGGGGAGTTGTTTCTTGAACCCCTGAAATCATTCCATGTAGCCAACCACTCCTTGGTGGGTCTTGATGTCATGAGTGGGCCACAGCTGAAGAAATTTATCCTAATTATCCATCACCATTTCCGCCCCCATATAATTTCTTTAAGTAAAACAAGCATAAGGTAAATTTTATGCTATTATAATATTCAAGGGGTAATCCTTGCAAAACCAAAACCAAAGGATTCTTTACTGATCAGAAAAACTAGTTTTTTTTCTCCAGAGGACATAGCCCAGATTTACAAACTTTCATTTACTGCTAAATAGAAGCTTAATAAAAAGTTTGTGAGTGATGACCTGATGAAAGATTACACAAAGACTTTTTTCAGTCATGTTGCTGCAAAGACGGAGCCAGCTCACTGGAAGATGTTTTTTTGTTTGTTTGGTATTTTTGGTGGGTTTTTTTTTTGTTTTTGTTTTTGTTTTTAACACTTTACCACTAAGTGGTGCTGGCCAGGGTCCACAGTGGTCTCCATGCCTTTCCTGGGCAGGCGGGCTCTGTGTCACATGGCCCTCAGTGTCACAGTGGACCTGCTCAGCACCTGGCACAGAGGTTCTCAATAAATACTTGAGAGAACCTACATTAAGCCATTATATGCAAGTTCATCCCCCTTACTGCTGATACCATAAATAAATATCTCTGTTGTAATCACTGAAAGCATCATAAATGTCAAGTCTCTGTGAGAGGAGAAGCAACCAGCAATGCCCTTGTTTATGCACAAGATTTATTATAAACCATCCCCCTGGAAAATATGCTACCATCTAAACCAGCACTGCTTCTCCTGGCTCCCACCTGCACCCCCAACCTGTGGCGTGCTGGCATGGAGGAAGCCAATGAGCTGATGTTTTCGTTTCCTAGGCTGCTTAAAGCAAATACCATGAAATGGTTTGGCTTGAATAATGGGAACTTATTAGCTTACAGTTTTGAGACTGAGAAAACTTCTCAATGAAGGCATCATCAAGGTGATGCTTTCTTACTGAAGACCAGCTGCCAGTGAGCCTTGGCTCCTCTGCCACCTGGCAAGGCGCAGGGCAGTGTCTGCTGGTCTCTCCCTTCTCTTCTGGGTTTCGTTGATTTCAGCTTCTTGCTTCCATGGCTTTCTTGCTCTCAAGTCTGAATTCATTCCATTTAAAAAGGGTTCCAGTAATAGGGTTAAGACCCATTCTGCATGAAGTTGGTCACACCTTAACTGAAGTATCCTCATCAAAATGTCCTACTTACAAATGGGTTCACACCCACAAGAATGCATTAGCTTTAAGAACATGTTTTTCTTGCATACACATAGCTTCAAATCATCACAGCTGGTAACAAGCCCCATTGGAAACAGTCACTAACTCCAGACCTGAAATTGTGACAATGAAGAACAATCAAAAGATCTAAAATTCCAGACCAAATTGTGGGCTCCAGTCAGCCTCAGCTGCACTAGCATTACTTTTGAAAAATCCTCTTCTTCTCACCTTTTGAATTCTTAACCTGAGGCCCAAACTCCATGACACCATGGGCGATATTTTTTGCTTAAGATTTGTGTGGGTATTTTGGGGGATAGGAAACTTGGAATGAGCCCCCAAATTTCTTCCACATTTGGTAAAGGAAATACCCATAGAAATCTGTTTCTTTAACCATATTTCCATTGGAGCAAAGGGGCTGGCCCCTTTTTCTAGCCCCCCTTGTAGAAAGGGTCTGGAAAGGGAAAAGCCTGCCAGAACCATTTCACCCCATTCCAGCTGCAGGTGGGTGAAGGCATTTTCTCTCTTCAGATTCCTTTCTATGCCTGGAAGTGGGGAAGAGACAGGACACATAGACAGAAGAGTCAGCAACTGTTTTCTCCATCTGCTCAAACCCTATTTTAAGAGACCAACATTTGAGACAAGCTATTTTCTCCTTTCCATAGGTAAGCGGATGTTAACAGAGGTCCTTTCAGACTCCGGGACAAGCTTGTTTCATGACATAAATTAGAACAACGGTTTTCCAGGATACATCCTGCAAGTTCTCAAACACTGCCCCAGTTGTCCCAAGGAGCACAAAGACCCTTCCATTCCCCACCCCGTTCCACACAGCTCTCCATCATGGAGAAAGCTGGTCCTAGAGACCAGCAGAAAGGGATGAATGGAAAGGACCCTGGATTTTTGTCACTGCCTTTGTCTTGCACTGCCAGTCAGATCAACACAGAACCTGGGAATCTCCTGAACATGGGTTTCGGGGTAAGACAAACCCATAATTGGGAAGCTCCAAAAGGGAGAGAACCTACCTCAACTTTAAAACTTTTGCCCTCAGGGGCTGGAGGCCATAGTTCCCCTTGTAGTCCTGGCTGGGAGCCCAGGCTTTCCTTCCATCTCTGTAGCAGGGCTGATTTGAAAGGCATTCTTGTTATTATCAGCTCTGTTCCTGAGGGAATCCTGAAGGTGTCATGTGCTTGCAGAATTTGGTTCAGTATGAGCTACAGCAGGTAAAGCACATCCAGTCAGCTGACTTCCTTTGTCCATCTGTCCGCCAACCCTCCTTCCCCATTAATTAACCCAATCATTTAGCAGTCCTTTATAAAGGGTTTATTTAGCAGGCCCTGCTTTGAGTTTTTAAGTAACTGGATTACAGAATTTCCCTTTGCCAATTTCTGACTAGTGTAATGGTTAATTTCACGTGTCAACTTTGCTAGGTTATGGTGTCCAGCTGTTCGGTCAAGTAAGCAATGGCCTGATTGCTACCATGAGGGTATTTTGTAGATTTAAATCATTAGTCAGTTGATTTCGTCTATGGCTGATTACATCTACGATCAACAAATGTGCCTTCGACCTATTGTCTAGTGTCCTTTCCTTTCAACCTGAAGAAATCCTTTTAGCATTTCTTGTAGGGCCAGTCTAATGGGAGTGAACTCCCTCAGATTTTATTTATCTGGGAATATCTTAATTCCTCCCTCATTTTTTAAGACAGTTTTGCCAGATATAGAATTCTTTGGGTGGCAATTTTTTTCTTTCAGCACTTTAAACATGTATCCCACTGCCTTCTTGCCTCCATGGTTTCTAAAGAGAAATTTACAATCTTATTTGAGGCTCATTTGTGTGTGACATGTTGCTTCTCTCTTGTGACTTTCAGAATTCTCTCTTTATCTTTGGCATTCGACTGTTTGATATAACATGGCATCCTGTGGGTCTATTTGAGTTTATCCTGTTTGGAGTTTATTGATGATATTGGATGAGTATTTTCATGTATTTTGTTAAATTTGGGAAATTTTTAGCCATTATTTCTTTGAATATTCTCACTGCACTTTTCTCTCTTTCTTCTCCTCTGGACTCCCACAGTGTGTACATTGCTATGCTTGATGGTTTCCCACAGGTTCCCCAGGCTCTGTTCACTTTTCTTCATTCTTTTTTCTTTCTGCTCCTCAGACGCAATGATTTCAATTGTCTTACCTTCAAGTTAACTGGTCCTTTCTTCTGCCAGTTCCACTCTGCTGTTGAACCCTCTAGGGAAGTTTTTACTTCTGTTAACTGAGGACTTCAGCTCTGTTTGGTTCCTTTTTAAGATTTCTGTCTCTTTACTGATATTTTCTTTGTGTTCATCTGTCATTTTCCTAATGCCCTTTAGTTATTTGCCCATATTTTCCTTTAGTTCTTTGAGCATATTTAGCATCATTTTTAAAAGTTTTTGTGCAGTATGTCCCAGGTCTGTCCCACTCACTGATGGTCTCTAATGTTTTAATCTTCTCATTTGTATGGGCCACTGCTTCCTGCCTCTTTGTGTATTTTGTAATCTTTTGTCAAACCTGGACATTTTGATGTTTTAACATGTTATTACTGGAATTTAGACTCTGAGATGTCTGTTCCTTAAGCTTGTATCCAGCTAGTGTTATGACAGAGCTTACCTTGAATTCCAGGAGCTAACAAAAAAAAAACAAAAAAAAAAAGAAAATACCTTTCCCAGTCATTGTTAGATTTGTCTGTGTGAGTTCTCTCCTTTATAGCTTTACTATAGGTGAGTTTAAAGAATAGCTCAAGGCAAAAGCTAAGGGTCCAACCTGGTCCTTTCTACATATGCCTCCTGTCCTGGGCATGCACATATGGCCCTAGGAATTCCCCAATTTACATGGATCTGAATGTCCCCTCTTCCCTAGGAAACAATATTTCCTTATGATCCCAGGCATTACACTACATGTCCCACAGCCAGCAATCCTTTGCTCCAGGTAGCTGCAATTTGACTGTTCTCCTACTGTGCTCCAGAGGAGAGCTCTGTAAGCTGTGTCTACATGCAGGGCAAGTTCTGGAGCAGTGAACCCCTGATGAGTGTCTTGGTTCAGTCTCTCAGGCTGCCACCAGACAGACTGGCCCATTCATACACACACCCTAGAATGTACACAAAGTTTACTCTGCTCTTCACTGGGAGCAAGGACTCACGCTGGGAGAGAAGGCTATCTCCACACCAAGCAAGTGAAGAGATCAAGGATGGGACAGAAAGGATGCCACGAGATCTTCCTTTTTTTTTTCATTTGCTTTTTCTTGATTCCATGCTCACCTTACTGCAATCCTTTGCTGTTTTCTGGTGCTTTGACAAAGACCTTTCTGCCAGTCTTCCATAGTTGTTTAAAGATTCTGTGGGTTGATGGAGACCTGGAGCATCTCACTCTACCTTCTTGGTCAGGGTGGTCAGAACTTCATTCCTTTTTATGGCTGAATAATATTCCATTGTATGGATATACCATATTTTGTTTATCCATTCAACTATTGGTGGTCACCTGGGTTGTTTCCACCTTTTGGCTATTGTGAATAAGGTTACCATGAGCATTGGTGTACATGAGCATTGGTGTATACTCTGTTTGAGTCCCTGTTTCCAATTCTTTGGGGAACACACCTAGAAGTGGGATTGTTGGGTCATATGGTAGTTCCATGTTTAACCTTTAAAGGCATGAATGTCTTTTAAATGACTCATCATAAAGAAGATTTAAAAAGCTGACATGCCTCTGCACTATGCTATAAAGTAAGCAGTACAAATGATTCTCTAACCTTCAGAACAGTGGAGATTTCACTCTAAAATGGGATGATGTAGTTGAGAAAGAAACACCTCCACTTATATTAGTAAGGGGAACACTTAACAGGATCAAATAAAACCCACACATGTGGAGACAAGATGAGGTCATAAGAGGGTTGGGTCTTTGGGGATGATGGACAGGTAGTGAGGTCCATTGAAGCATCACCCCTGCCCAGGCACCAGTCAGCCTCCAGTCTGTAGGAAGGGATGCCTCCTCATCTGTGGGTAGGGATAATAATATCCACTTCACAAACTTTGAGGGGGGACTGAATGAGATGTATTTCAAGTATAGAAATTGGCCAGAAATGGACCAAAAATGATTGGGAAGTAAAGGAGGTTTTGTACTTCAAGGCCAAGTCATACAATACCGGGGACTTGTGAAGCATGTGAGAGAATTAAACAAAAGCTTACTGGTGTGCTAGAAAATAATAAAGTCTTTTGTTGAATCTAAGATTAATGTTTCATAAAGTATGTTATGAGGACCAATAAATGTTTGTCCAAGGAAAATGCTCCCAAACTGTATCTGTTGCTTCTGCTGCTTTCTTAACACTGGTTAAGAATTGTATTGATTCAGTCAAGAAATAGTCACTGACCACATGCCAGGTGCTATGCTAGGAGCTGAGAATAGAGTGGTGAAGAAGATACATGGTCCTGCCCTTCAGAGTTTGGGTGCTATCAAGAAAGAGTAATTCAAAAACTGCAAAGTGCCTTAAAAGAAGTGCACGGCAGAGCAGGGCACCTGTCCTGCTGAGGCCGTCCAGCAAAGCAGACCCCCCCCTAAGCTGTCACCTAGGGTGTGACACAAACCAAGAAAAATCTACAGAAGGTCTGATGGTGAGGCAGAGATGGGAATAGCTGAGTAACTGAAAAAGCTCAGTATGGTCAGACAAGTCAGAGTGGACTTGGCCAGAAATGACGAGAAACGGAGCAGGAAGTGGTAAGAAGTGGGGCAGGAAGTGGTAAGTAGCGGGGCTGAGAGTGATACAGGGTTCTCTGAGTCCTTGCAAGGGTAAGGAGTTGGGACCCTATCGGAAGGGCATGGGACGCCAGAACTACGTTAGTAGTAATGTAGGGAAGGGATTGGAAGACGGTGAGCCTGGATGAGCCGCACCAAGTAGACCTGGTAGGAAGATGGCGGACGGGACCAAAACAGCAGAGGGGAAGAGAAGAAGAAGGATTCTACCTGCAAAGTGAACAGGGCAAGGACTCTATAAAGGTGCCCTACTCCTTCTGCCCGGGACATCTCTGATGGCTCTGTGAAAAAAAGCTGGCCGAAAGAAATGATCAAAAACAAAAATCTTGCCTGTGCTGTAGATGGAAACGCTGTGCACATTCCAGCGCCTGACCCTGTGGGCAATCAGAGAGCAATTAGGCCTCGCTCACTAGATGGAATCTAGCTAATCCAGACAGAAATGGACTTGAAGTGGATGGGAGTGATTATGCACAGGCCCCTGGTGGTACCATGGCCGGGCAATTACAGCTGCAGGGAAATGTAATAAGCAGACCAAGTCAGAGCAGGGCTAATTAGAGAATCCAGGCTGGAATTGCATGATGAGCTGAAAACCAAGAAGGCAATTGGTAACCACATATAAACACTGTCCAGATAAATGAACATCTAGGGGAACATTCAAAGAACAGATGCTGAGAGAGGGTGAGGAATCTGCTGACAAAATGCTGCTGGAAGTGAGGACAAGGACACAGGTGCTAGTCTGGGGGAGCTGTCCATCCTGGGTGATTCGTCAGTGATTCCTAAGAGCTTCCTGAGAGACTGGAGCAATACTGAGAACGTGACTCAGGCATGAGAATCAAGGGATACCCTCTTTCTTGCTCAATCCAGAGGCAAAGTAGAGGGGATGTTTCTTACCATGGCCTTCCAGTTCATTCTGGGCTGACCTTGGTCAAAGGAATAGTCCTCATCCATTCATTCTCCTTTCATGAGGGCTAGTATTTGAGAACCTAGTGTTGGTAATAGTTTACAGATGTAGAGCACTTCCCGGTGGAGGAAGGTGTCCACACAGATCAGGTAAGGATGGTGAGAAGAGGTAACATTTACTGAACACTTCCTCTGAGCCATTATTGTGCTATCTGCATTACACGTGTTTTCTCATTTAATCCTCACAACCTGTGAGGTAGGAACTATTATCCTCCATTGACTAATAAGGAAACTGAGGCACATTTGGGTTAAATAACTTGCCAGGATCTCATCTGGTGTCCACAACAACTCTGAGAAGAAGGCAGGCAGGGGCTCTTCTATTTTATAGATGAAACAACTCATATTGAAGAGCTGCCTAAAGTCATACTCCAGTAATGAGAGGCAATTGGGGCCCAATTTCTTTCTACCAAACAAGTTGTCTATAAAAGAAGAAACAGGGTTGGTGGTTCTGCTTCTTTGAGTTAAAGGTGAATTTCAAAAATGATGTCCTGGTTCTTTATCTGATGTGCAAGGACAGTGGTCCTCACTAACCACTGTGCCTGTGCTGGACCAATCTGGAGGAGGTTAACACTGGAAGAGAAGAGTACAATTTGGATAAAAGGGTCCATGCACTGAAGATGTTCCAGAGAAGTCCACATTTGAGATATCTTGTCCACTTATCACCACAACCACACTCAGTCCTGTCACACTATGTATCTGATTTTTGACTAGGGAAAACCTTGTAAAATGACTGGAATCATGGCAGACCATGGGAATTAGAAGAGCAGGGCTTTCTTTGGATGTAACTGAAGATGGGGAGCTTCAATCAACAGTGACCCCTCATTCAATAAAGGCAAAGGGGTGAGAGAAGGGAAGAAACCAGAGGTGCAGTCAGATCTGTGGCCTGGGCAGCTGGGTGGATGGTGGCATGACATAGAAACTGGAGGAGGGGTAGGGGATGAATATGCTGAGTATGA
>JAQZBX010088059.1:0-12792 GCA_029593785.1 Cabassous unicinctus | reverse complement strand
CGGAAAATTCTACAGAGTATGCACACTGGCTATCATTGATCCAGGTGACTCTGGTGTCATTAGAAGCATGCCAGAACAGACTGGCAAAAAGTAAATCATGTAAAAATTTTCTTTAATGAAACTGTCCAAAGCTTGCTTTAAAAGCAAAAAAAAAAAAGAAAAGTAATTTAGAAAAAGATTACAGCCCAAAACAAAAGCAAGAACTTGATGGTAAAGCCTGTGCCTCTTTTGAAGGGCTGATATGATTTGAAATAATAATCAGATAAATTAAAAATTTGGAACCTTGAACAAGAAAGGTGAAAATGAGAACTAAATAAGCAAATAATGGGAAATAAAATCACCGAGATATTGTTAAAAAGAAGGGAACAGGCAAAATTCTAGAATCTTGCAGCAGTGAACAGAAATTTGCCCTGCTATCACAATGGGTCTTTGTACACTGTAAACAATGAAGAAGTTAAAAGCGTAAGGGCTTTCTCTCCAGCTTCCCTAGTTTCAGTGCAGTAGACATTTTCAGTGCTCCATCCATACCCCCTTGGCCCTTACCAATCAGTCTGACTTCCAAATGCTCTTGCATCCCTTTCCCAGAGGACTTTTCTGGCCCTGGTGCCTGCCCTGTCCATGTGGGTGACAGACCAGAAGTGCTGGGGAGTTAACTAAGGAGCAGCATTTAACCACTCACTGGTAGGAGCTAGTGGATAGATATCCCAGCTCCCTTGCCACCTGCATTGAATAACACGGAGGTGTGTATTCTATCCTACTTCCCAGAGTTCTCCAGAGGGATTAAGCTTCAATTGTCCCCAGCGATGAATTATCTGATAATGCATTACTTATTGGCTGCATTACCTTTCCTGTTTCCCTCTCACTCCCCGACAGGTGTTTCCTGGGATTGCCCCTGGCACTGACGTCCTTGACTCAGGTCCCCTTTTTGCAGGATGTGCAAGGTAGCCCACCTGCTGCAGACCATGCACACAGAAGCCTACCTTGCCACCCCTTGCAGCTCTGCCTCCTCCTACATGTCATTTCCACCTTTAGGAAAGTTAGCAAGGAAGGTAGTTAAAGAACCAGAGTCCTAAAAAAATTTACAGAATGTGAGATTACCACCTAGTTTAACTCCTTCATTTCTAAAAATATGAAACCACAAGTTAACTGGGCCCTGTAATTCAGAGTTCTGGCCCCAATATAGATTTTCCAAGTGATTCTGAAACTGTAGGTCTGCCCCTAGAGGGTGCACAAAAAAGTTCCATGGTTATATAAGCCTGGGAAGTGCTGGGTTAAAGAATGTCACTAGGGATTTTTACAGCAGCAATTTTTTAACCTTAAAGATACTAATGAGTACCCTAGATATCTAAGAACAGGTTAAAGTATGGAGCATCTCCCAGATTATTTGGCCATAACGGGCCTCTTGAGCGGCTGGCAGTCCCCAGAACACTTGGAGGGAAACCCTGCCGCCTGCCGTCATTTCTAGTATAATCCACAGGAGGCTCCTTCACAGTTCAGCCCCATCTCCCGCTACGCTTTCCTCTTATCTTTTCCCCTCTGCTGCCCAGGCTTCAACAACAAGCATGTCTCTATGTCTCTTCTTGGAATGCTAGCCCTCACTTTGCCACCTGGTGAGTCCCTCTTGTTTGGTCTTTCCAGGCATCCACAGAGGTTACTCCCTATGGGCAAGGGTCTTCAGCTATCCACATCTTATTTGTCTTCATGTCCCCATCATTTAGCACAGGACCCAGAACCTACACAGCAGGCACTGACATGAATGAATCCAAGGACCATATGGGTGAAGCGAGGTACAAAGAAGTTAAATGACCTTGGGAAAGTCACATCCTCATTGAGTCCAAAGCCAAGACTAGAACTGGGGCCTCTGATGCATAGTCCAGGTTCATTCCACTACCTCTGTCCATATCCCAGAAATCAAAGATTTCATTCAGGGAATTCGATGATTCTTTTTTTGAGCACACAGAAGTTTTAACAATTTGCTTTATAGTTGGGAAGGTACTGAATAATAACCTAAAAACTCTTAGTTAGTTAGTGTGAGTAGCATAAAACCAGCAATTTGATAAAGCAAAGCATTGTGCCAATTAGAGCTTTTTTGATTACTGTGACAGAAACCAATCAATCTGAGCCAATGAGGAGATTTATTGGAAAGGTTTGAAGGTATCGTGTCATACCTAAGGGAGAGGCACCCCACAGTAAGAAAGACACTACTGGGCCTTGGAAACAATGGGAAGCAGAGCTCCAGGGGCCCTCAAAACCCCCCATCTCTATGGCCCCACTATTTGCTTTCTGCATGACTGCACCATTTTTCTCTCACTGTGCACTGACTCACTGGCAGAAAGTAGGGCATCCCAACTCCTCTCACTTACTCAGCTTTGGCTCCAGCCACTAGAGAGAAGCTCACCCAATTCTCCCCCTCAGTTCTGAATCTAAAACCCCAGGGAAGAGACTTGTGCCTGTGTTTTTGTTAAGTGCCCATTCTAACTGGGGCTAGGAAAGCACAGTCAAACTGTATGAAATGGCTGCTTCGAGTGCGACAACGGGGTATGTGTTGATGCAAGGGAAGTCACGGACATGCTCAGCGGCCATCTCCCAGCCCTCGCCTACCTGCCTCCTTTCCCCTCTTTTGTTTACATGCAGATGTTTCAATATGTTTCCATTTCGCCACCTGGGGGAGACATTAGGTCCCAACCATGAAAAATAAGCTACCCAGAAATGGAACAGCTTTACTGTACCTTGAACCTGACACTGGGAACAAGCAGTCCCAACTGCTTTTTGCTCAGTGGCAGGGTCCCCTTCCCCTGCGGTGTACAAAAACCCAACCCTCAGGCAGCACAGGGTTCCTCATCTCCAATGTGAGGCAAGGCATATTGAGTTGCCATCCACCAACCCTGACCCCAACAGTTGGCCTCTCTGGGGGAAGGACCACAATGGAACTTTTTCCCCTGACCTTTTGGACTCTGTGCTGTGTAAGTAATAAAGTGATCATTTGTTGAAAATTTTTATTGTGCCTGAGCCTGCTCCCATGATGCCCCATGTAGCAACTTGTCCCACTCTTGGAGAAAGGTAGGCAGTTTACAAATGTCATAGGTCCAGAATGACCATAAGTCTGCTAACACCTTAGTAGACAGTCTACAGAGTGAAAGGCAACAGGATGAGGATATATTCAATCACTCTCATCCCTGATGAACACTCTGTGGAGTTAAGGGGACAGGGTTGTGTAGGGAGAAGTAAACTCCAGAGTGGAAAAATACATTAATCAAAATCAGGTCTCACCAGCCAAATGAATCCATAGATAATGAGGCACAGAAAAGGCCTACAGTGTAGAGATCTCTTTAGATAAGTTTTTTTGTGTCAAAGGGACCGGACCAGCAAGAGACTCATGGAAGGAAAAGAAAAAAAAATAAATAAATAAAGAATTCCCATAGTATCAAGCAAGTCCAGAGGCCAAGATAAAAAGGAGAAAATAATAAACCCCAGAAAGATCCTGGATTGTAATATTTCCAGGAGAGAATGCCCAAGTTCAAATCTTATTTGATAATCAGGGAGAGAAACACATTTGGCCACAGGAAGAGAAAAGAACGGTATGAAAGTATTTGCTAAGAATCGAAGCTAAACCTTGCAACACCAGAGGCCTGTCTCTGGTGAAATGTTTCTCCTGTTTGTTCATGGATCCTGAATGTTAAGTAAGTCTTTCCAGCAGCGGTTCCAGGGTGCTGGAGCAATGAATTTCATACAGCAAAAGAAAAATGAGGACTGCAAAGTTCAGGGAATAATAGAAAATTAAATCTTAACTGAGCTGCTATAAATATCACATGCCTAAAGCAGAGCACATCAGTGAACCGTGCTGGCAATGAGGGTGATGAATTTCTTCTCTCCATACAGAATTATCGGTGGTGCATAGTACAGTATTCTGAGGTTTGAGGATGAGAAAGGGAGTGATGAGGAGAGAGAGAGAAAGGAAAACAAATGGTGTTTGTAAATCTCTTTAGTAAAGAGCACTTTTTTCTCAGCCACAGCTCAAAGAACACTGCCAATCACCCCTCAGCTTACCACCCCCCACCCCCAATGCAAACTTCCACAGCCTTTTGCTGTAGCTTTTGCACAGCACTCACCATTTCAGGGTATTTATAGACATAACTAGTTTATAAAACTCTTAAAGATGAGGAGGAGGATTGTTTCCTTTGTTCAGCTTCATATGCTCCCCAGCATCCAGAAAAAGTGCTACTCATTGAATATCTCCAATATGCAATGCACTGTGTGAGACACTTTAACATTGTGTCCCTGTAGCGTCCTTCTAAACATTCTGCAAGGTAAGCAGGGTGATCACACATTACAGAAGAGACTAAAGCTCAGAGTGATAAATAACTTGCCCAAAATCACATGGCAAGACTGAGATTCGAACCCAAATCTACTTAATTCCAAAGCTTATGCTATGTACTCCATGCTACACTGCCTGCCTAGCATATAGCCGTAATATTTTTCAATAATCATGCTGAGGATAGGAAAGCATAGTCAAATTGTCTGAAATGCTGCTTCTAATGCAATGATGGGGAATGAGTGTTGATGCTAGGGATATTACGGACATGCTCAATAATAATTTTATCAAGGGCATTCTCTAAGCCAGGTCCTGTGGTATATGCTTTACGTGTATTATTTCAATTAATCCTCACCACAGCCAAAGAGTTTGATAGTACTATATCTCTAGTTAACAGATGGGGAAACAGAGGCACAGAGAGGTTAATAAAATTAACTAAAACCATAAAGCTAAAAGTGGTGGCATCAAGATGCTAACCCAGCCTATCAGATTCTAGAGCACGTACTCTTATTCATTATTCCGTATTGATTACAAAAAATAAAAATACCCCCCCCACACACACACAAAACAGTAATATGTCTTAAGCAACTGCTCTGTACCAGGCTCTGTGGAATATCTAATTCAATCCTTACTACAACCCCCAGAGCACAGCAGGTATTCAGTAAGTTGTGGAATGAATTAACAATTGAAGAAAAAATAAAGCCATAACTATCACCAACTACTAAATTAAGAAAGATCCAAAGACTCCTGATGCATTGGCAACACCATAGTTGTCAAACTATGGAGGACCAGGAAAAATGAATGAGGGATGGAGACAAAGACACAAAAGAACAATTCAGGCAATAGAAATAAAAGGTTTTAGTTTGAAAAATAAGCACTGTACAAAATCAATAATGACCCATCCAGCCCGAAACAGGCCTCCTTTGTTGCATCCTAAATGAACTGTGTCAGAAAATACCCACATTTACCAAAAGGACAAACAGGAGCCACCAACTTCTGATTTTATATCAGAAACGTAGCCCTCCTAAACTGATAACAGATCTTCTGTGGGATATATTCAGAAGACTTAGATTAAGATATGGTAACCTTGGAAGAATAGAAAGCCCTGGGCAAAAACTAAGGATGCCTTGGTTCCACTTCTGACTTTTCCAGCTTCCTTGGTCAAGTTGTGCTATCCACTAAATGTTTCTTCGCCACCCTTGAGGTTAGGTGTGGCCACAGATTTGCTTTGGCCAATGAAATATGACCAAAGTGATGTGTCCAGTTATGATCAAAGAAGCATTAAGAATCAGTGCAGGTGTTGCTCCTTCTGTCATGATGACAGGTGACGTTCTAGAAGGCATTTGCCTGTTATCCTGCATCCCTGAGTGAAAAAGGCACAGAGCAGAGTCCTCAACTAACCCACAGTGGAAACATAGCATGAATGAGAAATAAATCTATTGTTTTAAGCCACTGAGTTAGGGGCTGTCTGTTACTGCAGCATAACTAAACCCAGTCTTGATTGATATACCAACCAACAGGCTCTGCAACCTCAGGCAAATCATTTTCCCTGATTATCAACTCCCTCGTCTGTAAACCCAAGGGATTAGCCTAAAACTACTCTGGGTCTTACTCTGGAGCCCATGAATAGGCTTCAGGATGACAACAACCCCCCAAAATTATAGGTAAGATTGTGTGGAGGGGGCGTGTAAAAAGAGAAAACAAGAGAGACAGGATATGCATTTTTTTCTGGGGGTGGAAGTCCATAGATTTTTCAATATTTCAGAAGGCCTGTGCTATCAAAAAGAGGTTAAAAACCTGGATAATCTATAAGGTCATTTCCAACTCTAATGTGATTTGTAAGATGTAGAGGAAGAAAATAGTAGCTAATTAGGTTCCTCTATGAGCCAGCATTTCAGGATTTGCCTTGAGTCATGTTTTATTAAAGTTGTTTTCAAATAATTATGTTTGAGAGTTCTGCTTAATAGGCTTGCAAATATCAAAATCTCAGGAGGTATTCCTGACTGATAAGAGAGGATTTAGAGCAATTCTTTTTCAACCAAAGAAGGAAAGATCCTTCAAAAAATTGAAAACTAAGACCCAGATCACATTTGGTGGATAGTACAGAGCTGGATCTACTCCTGATGGGAAGAAGAGGTCACTCCTCCAAAAATATGCCCCCCACATATGAGTTAATGCCTGAAAGGCCAGACTGTAATACTTTAGCTGAAGATAATGAGCTCTCTTAAACATAAAGCCTGCTGGGTAAACCAGGCTGATGCAGAGAGCCTGAGTTTTGTAGTTGGACCATCTGAGTTCAAGCTCCAGTTACCACTGAATTTCAACATGCTTTTGGGTCACACATAATCACTCTGCCTCACTTTTCTCATCGATAAAATAGACAATGATACTCAGCTGAAAAGGGAGAGTCCCAGCAGCAAATAGTACGCTAAAACCAGAGTTTATTGAAGGATTATTTACAAAGGTGTGTGCAGAGTTAAGAGAAATCAACAAGGAATGGTGAAGTACTCTGGGATGGGTTCAAAGCATGAAGGCTTTGATCTGAAGGAAGAAGGGGAAGGATAGGTTACCAATAAAAGGAGAGAGCTAGAGCTATAGGAAAGGGCCACACCTTCCAAGGGAAACACAGATCCTGCCAATCCCATGCCCAGCAGGGAGAAAGCCAGGGTGGGGGATACTCTGTGTCTCCCTCCCACATCCTTCTGGTGCCTCTCATTGGCCAAACCTAACTGGAAACCAATGGGCAAGGGAGCCCGTTGATATGGTCCATAGAAGTCAGCTTCCTGGGCAGAGAGCAGGATGGAGAAAGGTGGAGAGGGGACATGGAGGGGGAAATGAGCATTCCAGCTCTTGGGGTTATTGTAAAGTTTCAAAGAGATAATAGTTGGAAGCATATAAAGTGTTCTATGAATATTAGCTATTGTTTATTCTTTATATGGATAAGTTTCTCACAACCTTTCCTAAAACAGTTTCTGTTAGGGTTTTGTGGGGAGAGAGTTCTTTGGAATGGGCCCCTAAGAGAATAGGAAAAGGACATATAGATAGACATCCAGGCCTCAGGATGAAGCCACTTTGCCTAGGGAGGTGGGCTGAAGTTTGGAGAGGTGCTTCTGAATGATGAGTCTCAGGATGAACCGGAAGACTGTGCTGCGAGGACATAACAGCTGAAGCTTCTCTGCTCTTCCCCAGGAAGCTATTTAAGGCTGCCATGCTCAGCCCTAGAGTGACAAGATACCAGTCCTTAAGTGGCTCTTCCTGTGCATTCCCACGTATCTCATGTTTTCTGGCCGCTGATGAGAGATGCCATTCTAAGCTCTGAGACCTAAAACTGAATCAGCTTCTTATACACACACCTAGGGGGATGTATTTCCTTCTGGGTGCCAAAATACAGCATGCCTGTTAAAAATGTAGCCTTGCAATATTTGGACTATGTGGTACTCAGTGACAGTTTTCATATTCAATTATTTTAAAGCTTGTTCACTCACTTATAGTCATAGCTATACTTAGTTCAAGAGTGAGATGCAACACTTGGACTAGTTTTGGTTAGACATTTTCTCACTGTACTCTGCCAAGGAAGCTTAACTCAGAGAAAAGATTGTGGGGCTATCATATCAGGAGATTGCAACTCTCCTCCTGGAAGTCCTGACTCAGGAGACATGGCCAATGGTTTGACCTACCCTGCTTCCATTCACACTTCTCCTGGAAGGAAATGCCCCTCCTTCATTGAAAACACTTTGGCTGGGACTGTGGATATGTAACCTGCGCTAGACCAATCATTCTCTCCCCTGAGAATATGAATCTTCAGGCGAGTTACTAGAGTTTGGGAAAGTTATTGAAACTAATCCATCCATTGGTGGTCAATACAAAGTTAAAAAGAAAAAAACAATCCGGTGCAAAAAGGGAAAGAGACCTCCTCTCCTCCTGCACTCCCTCCGTCCGTTTTGCTAGTGCACTGTCTTTAGAATAACTTGTAATTGTAAATCCTTCCCCTGCCTCTGTGAGATGTATTTAAATCTTTTTAAAAGGCTAAATAAGTTTCTTGCCAGCCTTTACAATTCAGGAATGTCTTTCTCAAGTACTTGAGAATCATCCAACTGAAATGTAAACATCCAGGAAGTTAGCACCTTTATCTCCCCATCTCCATGGGAGTTTAACTTAGACATCTGACTCCAAATTGTAGCTATTGACCTGTCATAAAGATATGAGAGGTTTTATTATTCTTTTAGACACAATTAGCAAAAACAAAGGCCACCCCAGTTACCTGGTGAATTTAGAATGAACTGTGTGTGACAAATGGTGTTGACACATCCTCTTACTTGTGGACTAATTATCATTTATCCTGAGAATATGTAGGTGATGGGTTGTATCTGCTTGGCTATATAAAAGGGTGAGACTTTCTTTTTTCTTTTCAGTCTCTTTAGGAGACTGCCTGTGATGCATCACATTCTGGTTTAACACTATTCAATAATAAAATTGCTATTTTTCTGTCTTATAACTTTGTGGAGAGGTTTTCTGGGTTGGGAGCAGATTTTGTTTTTAATTATATTTCCCCAAGATTAGCACCCCAAAAAGGCTGCCCAATTATTTCTGCCTCCTATGGATCCCCAGATAAGCCCATACTCCTATTTGTTGAGGTCTGACTCTTCAGCATTTCCTATCATTCCCTGAGTTACCCCCCATGCTTTTAATTCAGTATTGTTGGGTCTAAGTTAGATAGGCCAGACTATAAAAGGCAAATCCAAGTTTGAGAATTGGCAAGAATGATGACTTATATTGCTTCTACTTTGGTAGAAACAATATAACAGTTTTGGTAGAAACAATATAACATTGGCAACAAACAATGCCAATGATACAGCACATAAGGACACATGGGATTAAGTGGGTCCTAGTTCTTCCGGGTGAGGTGAGGTTCAGAGGTCAGGCATTCCCTGTAAAGTGAGGAGCCTGAAGGTCTGAGAAACTCTGAGCCACAAAATTCTGTCTTTTATACCTTTAGTCTGAGGCAAGGACCCCAGTCAGCATGGGAGGGTCCAATTACTGTCAGATAAAAACATTTTGCTACTTCACAGTGGTATATTTCCTACAGGCTTCCACTTACCTTCCCCAAACCACAGAGTCACTATGCTGCAGAATAAGAATTCAAACCAAATCTATTTGACTTCAAGGCCACATTCCTGCCCTATATTACCCTGCCAGATTTATTGTCCCAGCTTTGATTCTAATTATTTTGCACCCTTGGACAAGTCGCTCACCACTCTGGTCCTTTGTGAATAAGGACATTTTCATATCTTTCCATAAGACTGTTGGGACAAGAAGAATGGAGAATTGATGAGAATATTAGGTCAGATTACAAAGTGGTTTCTGATAAGTGTGAACCTATCTAGCTGCTTCTATCATGTTTGCATTTTCAATGGCTACTTTTTTTTTCTTATGAGACCCAAACATTCTATCTTTGGTTTGGAGCTAGATATTCTACTACCTACAATAAGCCAATGAAAAGCCCTAGAGGAAAGCGTGTCTAACTATCTATCTTATCTCTGTGTGCATTTATGAGCTTTTTTCTACCTTTGCTTTCCAAGGCTTACTTAGTAGGTCTCGGTGGCAGTTTCCCTTTTCGAATTACTGACAAAATATCACCTAAATGGACAGTAAATAGCTGGAATCTCCATCATCATTAGCCTAGGATATTTATTGTTGATTTAATCACTCATTGTGAGCATTAAAGTAGCTTGAAACCTAGTCCAAGGGGTTATTTCATCCCATCTCCTGGATCCCAAGTGGGTTCAGGTGGCCAGTGGCAAACAGGAGAGCAAGGTGAGTTTCTGTTACCCAGGGGTAGAGCTGCATCAAAGAAACTGCCCTTCTTTCTAGAACAAAATCTTTAATCAAGTAACCCTACAGCAGAGGTCCTTCTCCCATTCCCAAAGTATTGGTTTTCATCTCAGACAGTAGAAAGAGCTGGATTTTTGTAGAGAGCTCTGTGATCTGCTTCTGTGAGCTGCTTGGCCATAAAACCTCACAGGGCATTTTTTTTTCTCTGCAGGAGGAAGAGATAAAAAGGAGAAACACATCATTCAGGGCCCCACTAACACAGTATCTCTCTCAACTGGCCTGAAGTTATTGCCAACATTGAAGGAGAAAAGCCAGAGAACTTGGAACAGAGCAGATTTCCCCCATCAAGCACAACCCGTACATCACCAAGTGTTTGCAGGGAAAGAATCTGGAATTCAGCATGAGTTCAGCTTTCCCTGCTTTTGACTCTTGGCTTTCACAGCCCTGCACAGAGGTCATTGCCCACTAAGTGAGAGATGAAGCCAGTCACTCTGCATCCTCTACCTGAATTTGCTCCTCTACGCAATGGGGTTCTAATGTTCATGAGATCCTCTCCCAGACCAGCACGAATCAAATACCCACTGTAGAAAAGCTAGGGGCAAGGAAATGCAAAGGCAGATCCAAGAAAGACTCTGCCCCTGGATGCCTCCGATAGAACACTTTGAATTAATTACTAAAATGGGTTCTAGATAAATGCAAAGCACTGAATGTTTATCCCTGTCCCGTCAACTGTGCAGGAAGAACCTTCCCCAAGGATCTCACTGATGTTGTTTAAAATTCCTTTACCCATGGAAACAAGGCTTAGCAACAGTGAACTCTTCCCCTCTAGTTAATGATTTAAGTTTCAGCCAGATTTCAGCCTGATGAGGAAACTTCAGAGGGTGTGGCTAGTTAGAGGTACTGCCCCAAACTCTCTTGGAGTCTCCCCAAGTATTCTCTATTCAGTCAAAGTTGAGCCACCAGAAAGTCAAGACTTCTCTCTCGAATGGGAATATCCCCATACAGGCAAAGAGATCCCCCTTCCAAAAACTAAAGATTGAGTGAAAACTGCTAACATTTAAGGGGTATCTTTGAGAGCCTGTAATTCTTCTAATCCAGACTTTGCCGCATAATCTTTCTAATTAGAGTAGCATCTTGTCACTTACTTTAAACATTTCTCAACTATTTTTAGTTAAAACAATTGAGGTTAGCATCTCTATTTGAACAGCTGGTAGCCATTAGTAGAACAACCATTCACTTTGCACCTAGGGCGACCATGAAAAACAGACTTATATCCCTTCCCCTCCCTTCTGTCAGAGTTAGTTGACCTTGGCCTTGCATCCTTTAGCTCAACTCTTCCTTCTAACCTTCTGAAAAAAATTTTAAAACAGATTTAATTTGTGAGGTTGTTATAGGGAAAGTGAATTTGCCTTGCCACACTCTTGGAGTCTTTATATTTGAATTTAAGGAATTTGGGGGGAAGGGGACTTGTAGTTGAAGAAGATCTTGGGAAGCCAGCCTGCAATTGACTATTCCATATTACATGAATGAGCACCAGTCACCATTAGGGATTTTTCATAATCACTATGAAAGGAAAGAACCACAAAAGTGGGATGTCAGCCAGGAAATAAGTAGGATACATTTGGGCAGATGGTTGATATTAGGAAGAAGGATATCCAGATTCATGATTTTCTTTTTCCTTAACAGCAGTATCAACAAAACAAGGCAGCCCTTCTCGGGCATTTGAGGTTAAGAAACCCACGATGTTCATCTTTAGATTTAGGACATGGCTAATTTCTAAAAGTCAACTATTGTGTATTGACTGTCACCACATACCTAGAGTATTCCTATGATGAGACTTACATGTTTTGCCTAATGGGTTGTTTTATTCAATTGCTGGCTTTCACATATGTCAGGAACACTAAAATTGTTTCTTGAGCCTGGCAATTGAAATTTTGTACTTCAGTGTGCACTTTTTCCTCCAAAGCTAATTAATGTTTTTAAAAATTCTCCCTCTGGTTTACAAATGTGAATAGTTCCACAAAAATAGTGTTAGGTTGAGAGTAGATGTTTTATCCCAATCGGTCCATTAATCTGCTGATTTCTGTTGGACTTTAGCTGATTGATGAAACAGTCCAGATCTGCTGAAGGAATGAAGAGCACTTCCAGAATATTCTTTGCTTCCTCTCTCTAGTGGCTATTTGGGATAGGGAAAAAGAAAGGGCACCTCTATGGTGGCAGACATGGTGAGACTGAAAAACAGTGGAGAGCACAACTATGTGATTATACCAAATACCATTGATTGTACCCTTTGGATGGATTTATGCTTTATTAATATGTATCAATAAAATTGAGCTTTAAAAAAAAGAGTGGAGAGAACTCATCCTCCCCTGCACCTTCATGCCAAATTTCCAAGCCCAGCTCTGAAGTGAAAGGCATCATCAATGCCATTTGTTTATTTAGATTTGTCAAATCATGGGTCATTTCTCCCAAAATTTGTGTTAAATGGAGATTATTGGCTCACATCTTTGGCCAATTGATTTTTCACAAGGGTGCCAAGTCAATTCAATAGAAAAATAATAGTGTTGTAGTTTGCTAGGCTGCTGAAAGCAGATACCATAAAATGAGCTGGCTTTCAAGAGTGGGAATTTATTAGCTTATAAGCTTAC
>JAQZBX010088058.1:0-12792 GCA_029593785.1 Cabassous unicinctus | reverse complement strand
CCATGCTCAGTCAGCACCCACCTGTGAGGATGAGGGGAGGGTCCATGACACCATGCTCAGTCAGCACCCACCTGTGAGGATGAGGGGAGGGTCCACCACGCCATGCTCAGTCAGCACCCACCTGTGAGGATGAAGGGAGGGTCCACCACGCCATGCTCAGTCAGTGCTTATCTGTGAAGATCAGCTGACAACCACTTTAGCTTCTTTTCTGCCTTGTACTTTCCCAACTGGAAGTCCAGGACTCAACCACATCTTAGTTTGACAGCGGCTGATTGGCTCCTCCATTGCCTAAGGCCATACAGGCAACTTCTGTGACAACATTGCTGGTCTGTGGTATATTGCGGGTGGAGAGGGCCCCTTGCCGAGACCAGACTGAACCTTTGCTCTTTATGCTCAGAACTTGTATCTCTACCAATTTCCCTGATATTCTTTCTTCTGCTGCTGGGAGTCGAGGCAGAAGATGTTGCTGCTCTTTCATATCAGAGTAGCAGAGGCCGTGCTCCTACTGGCAGATGAGGGTGACTCCCACTGGCAGTGGAGTTAGGTGGACAAGAATCAAGTGGGAAACAGCGATCCCTGTAGGTTTGGAGCTGATGAATATTGGAGACTGCAGCGGCTCAGATCCGGTCGCTGATTTATTTATTCCTAGTGTGAGAGGGTTGGCTGCCTGTGAAGGGTTGGACCTGGCAAGAACAGAATGCAGAGGCTCCGTGGCCTTATGGGATGTCAATATGGTGGGCTGAGTCAGAAATGAGAAGAAAAGTTGTACTATCAATAAACCAAATAAACAAAACCTTTAGATTTAGCTGAACCAGGCCTGGCCTCTCACCAAATCAGCCTGTGTTTTATATTTGGCTGTATTATGAGGAGACACTCAGAATAACTAATTATTAGGAAAAGATTCGGTTTCTTTTCTTTTTTTAACTTTATTTATTTATTTTTTAATATATATTTTAAAAGATGCTTAGATTACATAAATGTAAGGTTGGGTTTCATAAAATACAAAATATTCCTAATTTGTCAGACATAATAATTTGGGCAAGTTTTATTCTGATAGGTGAAGTGTAACAAAAAGGACTCTGTGGAAATGGGTAACAATTGGCAATTCCCTGGAAGCTGAACCTTGCTTCCTTTAGCCAAACTTGAATCCATGTGGAAGCACTTTGGAAACTCTAAGACAGTATTCCTTACAAAAGCCTCCCAAAAGAGTTAAAAGGAAAGACGAATATAGTACTTGAAGATATTAGGGAGTTAAGACATTTAAAATGTTTTCTGTGCTTTTTAAACACTGAAATTTTAGAAGTGATTTTAAAAACAATTCTCAGGTCTATATCCTGAGAATTCTCTATTACAACGAGCAAATAAAAACATTTTTTGAAACCCAGTTGTGAATTTGTTTATTTACTGTCCTTGATTTCTGCATCAATGGTTACTAAGAGCATAAATTTCCAAAATATAGAACTATGTTGTTTCAAGTCCATAACCAATACTTTCATGGAAGCACCTCTTATCAACTGTGGCCTAGAACAAAAATTCTGTTTAGTTCTCTAGATTCAAACCATTGATTGTCAGTCTGTAACCTTAGCCCTGGTTCATCTGAGTCTTTACCCTGACTTCTCTAACTGAAAGGGTAAAATTATACTCCTGGGAGAAATAAGGTTGGGATAAGAATAGAAGAGAGTTGATGAAGAAATACTTTTAAATTCATGCTAGTAGTCCTTTCAATTATTATCATACTCCAATGAGTTTCTTGTACACTTTTTAAGGAATTAATATTTGAGGGAATCTGGCATATTTGTTTTTTGGAAAGATTCCTTTTTTAACTAGGGCTTAAATGCTCTGATATATCTAATTTATTAAATTCACACATTTTGGAGTATTTTTATGTAAGTAGTATGAACTTATTTAGATAATGCCAATTAATTTAATGAGAAAGTGAATATTAGGTAAATGGCAGTGAGAGTTCCTCTCCATAAAAGAAAACCCTATAGAGATTAATAAATGAGTCAATTGGAGGCTACAGCAAGAAGGCTAGTGTATTAGTCAGCCACTGGGGTGCTAATGTGAAATACCAAAAAGTGGGTTGGTCTTTATAAAGGGTATTTATTTGGGGTAGAAGTCCACAGATACCAGGCCATAAAGCATTAAGTTTCTTCTCTCACCAAAAGTCCATTGCCACGTGTTGGAACAAGACAGCTGCTGACGTTTGCCAGGGTTCAGGCTTCTTGGGTTCTTCTCTTCCCAGGGCTGCATTTCTCTCTGGGCTTAGCTCTTCTGGTTCCTCCACAAGATCAGCTGCAGACTATCAGTCAAACGGCTCACTTCTCTTCTCCTGGGCCCTTCTCCAACAACAAATCTCCAACATCAGAACTGCTTCTCAAAAACGGCTTCTCAAAAAACTCTGTTCTTGCCTTGCCTTTTATATTTGATTCCCCACCCACCAAGGGGTGGGGCTCAACGCCCTACTGACGTGGCCCAGTCAACACCCCAATCATAACTCAATCACGCCCAGATTAACAGATCAGTTTATAAGCATGATCCAATTATATTTTTGGAATTCATAATTATATCAAATTGCCAGATGGCCACAGCTGGTATAAGGTACCATCGAATCTTCAAATTTCCCTGCCTGTTTCCCAAGTCTCTTAGTAAAAATAAGAGTTGACAGCTGGAATGATGTGTCCTAGGCTGAGCATGGCTGGCGATGGGTTTGGAATGTGGGTTGTGGAGGAGCTTGAATCTAAGCTAAGACAGATTTTCAAATATCTTTTAATTGCAAGATCTTTTGCGCAACTAAAAACTTATACGTCAACTCAACCTGTAGAGCAGATTAAAGCAGACATACTCTGCTTTCATTGGAGTGGTGTTTCTTTAAATGTAATCCTGGAGATGAAAGTTTAAGGTTCTTGGACCTACTTTTGACTTTCAGGTTCAGAAATTTTGGCCTGGGGACCCAGGAATCTGACTTTTAACTAACTTCTAAGGCCATTTCATCTATACACTAAAGTTTGAGCATTGCTTCTCTAGCTGAATATATGTGCTAACCTAAATTTGCCTTTGCTCATATTAGACTAAGAATTCTGTGTTCAAGTCCTGTTTTCTCCATCCACTTAGTAGTTCTTTGATTTGGGTGCAGTACTAATCTCACCGTATCCCAGTTTCACTATCTCAAGTGTTGTTGCAAGAGTCGAATTGACCAATGCACCTTGGTCACAGGGTGCAGCAATGCTAAGTGCTCACTGGGTGTTTCTCAAGGTTAGTATTGTTTCTGGTTTATGACTACTATCACCATTCTTTACCATCACTTCTACCGAGGCGGTCTACCTGGGATAGCGCCACAGAATTATATGACACTAAATAAATGAATTGCTTGTTTCTACTCTTCCTGGAAGTCAGCATAGTTGTCCCTGGGAAACTGTTTGCACTGTGGATGCCTACCTTTGCCACTCTCCATCTGGGTCTCACACTTTAACCACAGTGTTTTCTTGCCTATGCATCTCCCTCCCAACTGGTGGGTCCTGGTTATGTCCTTTGCTCTAGTCCAGTGCTTCTCAAACACTCAAGTGCACACACACACTACCTGGGGACCTTGTTAAAATGCAGAGTCTGGTTCTGCCGGTATGGGTGGGGCCAGATGTTACATTTCCAAGAAGCTGGTGGGGTGATAACCATGCTTTGGCATATTTGGAGAATCAGGCTTCAGGCATCCAGTCTTAAGAAAATGCCATGTCTCTGAGTGGTACTCACTCCCCAGACATTGCCCACCCCTACCCCCCAAATAAGTGTTACTCCCACCACTTAGCCTTTATAGTAAGGCAGATCATGCAACATACCCTCGGGTCTGCCTTTTCTTTCAGGGCCTCTAGAGAAAGACTTCTTGGGTAAGTGCTGTCTGCATTCCGAGGGCCTCTCAACTTGAATTTTCTGCCTACCATATACACCATTTTCTGATGGATAGCAACTTTCATTTATTTATATAGGTTTATTATTTTAATTATTAGTTTTTATAATTTAATAAAATAGACGATCTGGAAAGCTACATGAACTTATTGCTGCCTTCCTGTTGAGGGTTGCAAGAGCTAAAATATAACTTTAAATTCTCTATTTGTACAGTTATGAAAAGCTACTCACTGACTTTCGAAATGAGAAGGAAAGCAAAAAGAAAATTGCTCTAGGGATACTATAAAATAATGATTGGTTCTTTTGTTCTAGACTTTTTGTTCGGAAAAGAAAATCATGACATGAGTTATTTAAAATGAAAAATAAACCTGTTGCCAGTGCTTGCTTCCCCCTTTGGTTTTGGCTGAATGGCTAGTTTCTACAGGGTGAAATATCAAACTCAGCCACACGGGGGAGGCAGAGCATCGTTCTTTCTGCACTCAACTAGAAAAGACAGGTTTTGCGTTTGGGGTTGAATTTCAAAACCTTACAGTTAGAATTGAAAGTATCAGAAAAGATCTTGCTAGTAATTAACTTATTCTGGTGGCTGAAATTCCACAGGTATAACCCTCTAACTTCAAAGTTTATTTGAAGAATGGTGTTTTAAGTAAACATCTCTTAACTAAGAAAAACAGTTCATCTCTTTTTGTATTTTAATCTAGTCCTACAAGCCTTGAGACAAGCAGTTAAGAGAAGGAGGTGGTGTCGCATGGGTGGGACATAAAGTAATTAAATTCCAATCCACTATATCAGGATGCCAGTAACCGCCATGAAATAGAGGCAACAGGAAGGGGCAGAAAAAAATACAAGACACGTGATTTGAATGAATGCTGTGCTCAAAGAGCTAAAGCAGAATCCAACCTTGAAGAAGAGCTTTAAAAATATTTCACATTGGAGAATCATTGCGGAAACCACGTTGATAATTTTTTAGCTGATACCTAAAATACCAGCTGTTTCAGAAGGTGATAAGATTTATTTTCTTGGCTTCGTACTGTGAGATTAGCCTGTGAAGGCAGGGAGTTTGGGACATGTTCTATTTTGTCTTGATGTAAGTCAACAAACTTAAAATCGATTCGTCTGTGTTTTCTAGTGGAAATTTAGGCAAAAGCGTGCTAATGTGAGATTCCATAAAGCGTAAGTGCACAAGTAGTTTCAGAATCCCGTCTTCCAGCTGTGGTTAGCATCATGCCCTCAGGTCACACAGAAATGACTGAATTGTAAAGGGAAGAAATGACTTCTTGCTATATCTCATCCCTTTCCTGCTTCAAGATTGAACCACCAATGAGGGCTTTTTAAAGCAGACCCTGGCTCCTGAATTGCTGTCATGATGTCCCCCTTGTGGGCGTTTGTATGAAATTAAGTAGGATCACGGTGCTAGATGACCTGCCATCAGGATGTGTCTGTTCTACAGGTGAAAATGTGGACATAGTTGTGTGATGGTTTGAAGCTGTATGGACTGCAGGAAAGTATGTTCTTAAATCTATTCCATTCCTGTGGGTGTGAACCTATTGTAAAAAGGACCTTTTGATGAGGCATGTCCTGCCTCAATCAGGATGGGTCTTAATCCTATTACTGGAATTCTTTATAAAAGAATGAAACTCAGACACACAGAGAAATCCACAGGAGGCAAGAAGCTGAACCCAGAAGAGAGGGGAGAAACCAGGAGACAACTCCATGTGCTATGACATGTGGCAAGCTAAGGACCTCAGGATTACCAGCAACCAGGCCCAGAATGCCAAAATCTTCAGGGAGAAAGCATTGCCTTGATGATGCCTCGATTTGGACTTTCTTCTAGCCTCAAAACCATAAGCAAGTAAATTCCCATGATTTAAGTCAAATCATTGTGTTACTATTTGCTAGAGCAGCCCAGGAAACGAAAATGGATGCAGTCAACTGACCAATGCTTTAAATCCATCTACAAAATACCTTTACAGGAGTAAGTAGACCAGTGTTTGCTTGACCAAACAACTGGACACCATACCTTAGCCAAGGTGACACATGAAATTAACCATCACAATGAATGAATGAATGAATACTATACTCTCTGTCAATCTGGAGAAAGAAACAGATTTAAAAAATTAGTCATGATACTATGGAATAGGTGATATTTATGGAAGCAGTTACGCTGGACTTGCAGAAAGTTTTGGAAAAGTCCAAAAGAGAAAGTAATAGTTTACGTAGGGCTTTGAGGTGAAGTGTTTGTGAATTAGATGGGGAAAGGGGAAATGGTAAGCCAGGAGATAGAACAGCAGGAGGAAAAGATCAGAGTGAACAGTATGCTTGAGAAATAGCAAAGGTGAGAAGCAGTGGCTGCAGAAGGAAGTGAGGAAGCTAGAGATTGAAGGGACTGAAGCCCTATATAACTGTAAGAAATGAGGGAGAAGATGAAGAGCAATGACTTAATTAAATCTGTGTTTCAGAACGAAAACAGGTGACAATGAGGAGGACTGGGAATAAGGGAGAGAGGAAGTAGGGAGACTAGTTAAAAGGCCTTTGTAAAAAGGCATACATTAGGGCTGGAACAGGAGCAGTGGAGATAGAGAGGAGGATTGTGATAGATAGAATAATGGCCTCTCCAAAGATGTCAACGTTCCATGCCCCAGAACCTGTGAAATATCTTAGGTTACATGGCAGAGGGGGGTTAAGGTTGTAAGTGGAATTAAGGCTAGTGATCAGCAGACTTTAAGACAGGGAAATTATCCTGGATTTTCTGGGAGGGCCCCAGGTAATCAAGAGGTTCTTAAAAGAGAAAGGGGAGGCAGAAGAGGAGGACAGCGTGATGAATATGAGCAGGACTCCACCTACCACTGCTGGCATTGAAGATGAAAGAACGAGCCATGAGCCAAACAATTCAGTTGACCTCTAGAAGCTGGAAAAGGTCAGGAAACAGATTCTTCCCTCAAGCCTCCCGAAGGAATGCAGCCCTGGCCATGTCTTGATTTTAGCCCCATGAGACCTGTCACACATCTGACCTACTGAATTGGAAGATGATAAATTTGTGTTTAAGCCATCGAGTTTGTGACAATTTGTTACAGCAGCAATAGAAAATGAGCACAAAAGGTGGAATTCAGAGATAGACCAGTTAGAGGCCATTGTGGTTCTCTAGACAAGAATTAATGAGATCTAAAATTAGAGCAGAGGTTCGTGGGAACAGATGCAAAAACATTTTGAAGGTAGTTTGTGGATGCTGAGGGAGAGAGTGTTTTAGTTTGCTAAGGGCTGCTGGGAGCAATGTACCAGAAATGTGTTGGCTTTTATAATGAGAATTTATTAGGTTAAAGCTTACAGTTCTGAGGCCATGGAAGTGTCCAAATCAAGACATCATCAAAAGATGCTGTCTCACCAAGTTGCAGCTGTGGGCGATCAGGCATATGGTGGCATCATCTAAAGTTGCTTTCTCTCCGAACTCAGCTGTGGGTGATCAGGCACATGAAAGGGCACAATAGTGGCTCTGCCAGTCTATGCCTTCTCCTCCAGGCTTATTTTCCCTTGTGATCAGCCATGGGCAATTAGGTATATGACTCATCTCTCACCTCTCCTCCAGTGCTTGTCTCTTTCAGCCTCCTATGGTCTCATGGCCTCTTTCCATGCCTCTACGCTCCACTGATTCCAGCCTCCAGCCTCCAAGACCTCTCTCTCAGTCTTTTAGGGCTTTTCTGTCTCTACCTTTTTTTTTTCCCTGTTTATCTTTGCATGTTTCTCCCATTTATAAAGGACTCCAGTAAAAGGATTAAGACCTATTCTGGGTCATGCCCTACTGAAGTGATCTAATCAAAAGAAAGGTCACCTAACAGAATCTAATCAAAAGGACCCATCTACAATGGGTTTACAGGCAGAGGAATGGATTAGCTCTAAGGACATGATCTTCGGGCATCCATCTAGCTTCAAAATATCACAGAGAGGTATAAAGATGACTGTAAAATTCTCAGGTGGGATACAGATAAGTGAAGCAGGGAAGGGAGGAGAAAGAAAAGGTCTGTGGGGGAAGAAAGTGAGTTCAACTTCTGAAGTATTACAACTTAAAGGCCATGGGACATCCAGGTAGAGATAACCATTCAGAAATCCATTGAAAATATGGGTTAAGAACTCAAATGAGAAGGCAAGTCTGTAACAGCACAATGGGAAGTTACGGAAGAGTTCTTGTGCCCTTGGATTGGATGAAGTCCATCAGGGAAATGCTCAGAATGGGCAGAGGAGGCCAAGAGCACAATCTTTAGGGTGAACCCTAGAAGGTGGAAATGGAAACAAATAGAGAAAAATGAAAAATAAACAAATAGAGACAAGGAGAAGTCAGAGAAAGCAGGAAACCCTGAGGGGCTTGGTGTTTTGGGATCCACGAAAAGAGGAAAAGATCCATACATCAAATGTGACAGAAAAATCAGACTGGATGGTAGCAACAGAAAGGTCATTGGGAGTGGTTTCTGGTGCTGACCCAGAACTCCAGATGAAGAACTAACCTTGTTTGTGACCTGAATCTTGGTTTCCTTATCTTTAAAATGAGACAAACACTGTATTAGTTTTCTGTCATCATACCACAACAGTGTGACTTTTTTGAAGTTTTACAAACTTTGTGGCAGTTTGGTATTATTTATGAATTCCAAAAAGAGATCTTGATTGTGTTTGTAAGCTGGTCTGTCCTCTGTGCATGATACCCTTTGAGTGATTTAAATGGAAAGGATTTACATTTACTTGATTAAATCAAGATTAGGGCTTTAATTCAACCACGTCATTAGGGCATGCAGGGTTGAGTCCCGCCCCCTTGGTGGGCTGTGTAAACAGACAAGAACACAGAAGCAGATACCTGAGAACAGAGGAAGGGAGCTCCATAGACATGGAAGAGGATCCTGTGGCCCTGGGAAGAGAGATGAGCCATTCGCCTGATAGTTTACAGCTGAAGAGAACAGAGCAACTGAGCCCAGAAAGAAATGAGCCCACCAGCCTACAGCTGAGATAGGAAGGAGCTGGGCCCTTGGAGCCATAAGAGGAAAGAGGAAGGCTGAATCCTCGCAGATGTAGCCCGCCATCTTGCTTCAATATGTGGTAACAGACATTTGGTGAGGAAGTTCCGCTTATGGTACCTTGAGTTGGATTCTTTAGGGCCTTGTAACTGTAAGCTTTTACCCCAAATAAATACCCTTTATAAAAGCCAACAGATTTCTGGTACTTTGCATCAGCACCCCTTTGCCTGACTAATGCAGACTTCAAACAACAGAAACTTTTATTCTAACAAGTCTGGAGGCCAGAAGCCAAAATCAAGGTATCATCATTGATTTTGCATTTTCTCTGAAGGTTCTTAGGGAGAATCTGTCCCCTACCTCTTCCAGCTTCTGGTGGCTGCCAGTTTTCCTTGATTTGTGACAGCATCACTCGTCTCTGCCTTCGTACTCCTATTGCCTTGTCCTCTTCTTCTGTCAAGTCTCCCTCTGCTTCCCTTTTATAAAGACATTTGTCATTGGATTTAGGGTCCACTTGGAAAACCTAAGACAAACCCCTCCTCTCAAAATATTACCCTAAGGTAATATTCACATCTTCTGGGGATTAGGATGGACATATCTTTTGGGGACCATCATTTAACCCACCACAGACACTCAGACTTCTCCATAGTCCCTTCCTATGTGGACATTTATGATTCACCAATAGACTGACATGGAAAACTCCATTATTATTTAGCAAAAGTTCAATACAGCTGGCAAACATTGAGCATTTATTTTCATCAAGAATAGCTTATATCTACACAGCATTTATTATTTTTTCCAAACACTTTTGCTTGCACAAACCCCACTGTGAACACGCAGTAGGGTCTTTTGGTAAAGTGTGCATTTTTCTGTTTCCTCACCTGACTTCACTTACTTTTGTATCCCTTAGTTTGCCATGGTAGAAAACTCTTTGCAGAGTGAAGTTTGGGGGCCATCATTCTGATAAAGAAAAATGTTGGTTTTTAGAACATTAAAAAAAATTCATTTAATTACCTTGAAGTACATTAAGTACACTCTGTGAAGATGCTAACGTGCAGGGAGGGGAACCCCTATGTCAAGTTAATACTTCAATAAATGGGTAATTTATGAGTATATTCAGTGTTTAGGAACAAAATTTACATATAAAGTGCTTTTCTAAATTGCTCTAAAATGGTTCTGAGCCTTAAGCATTTCACTTGCTTGCGTTTTTAGATAGCTTCATAAGCTCTTCATTGCAGAGAAAGTACAAAGGAACACTTTAGCCCTGTTAGTCAGAGTTATTTCAAATTCTGATTTAGGGAAGCCACAAAATCTAATGAGATATTTTGCCATACTTAAAAGAAACCAAGTTGCATTTTTATTTTGATTCTGTACCAAACTAGACAGGACAATGCTGTTAGCACTACTGCTTGTTCCCTACCTTTGGTGCATTGAAAGAATTTTTTTTTTCCTATCTAAGCAGCATCTGTTTGGTCTGCCTTTCATTTTGCTAAAATTATACATGTCTCCAAGGACAAGAGATGTGAAGGAAAAAACAAACATCTTAAGAGTCTCCAAGCACCTTGTAGCACAGTTAGTATGTGTTTGTTTATGAGATGAGGGAACAGGACAAACTCTCCACTAGCATTTTTTTTTAAACAATTTATTGATGTATATCATTCATAAATGAACATACATAAACTATAAGTGCCTCAGTAAACATTGTGAACTTACAAAACAAACATGCACAACATCATGCAGGGCTCCCACACATCACCCCACCACAAACACTTTGCATTGCTGTGAAACATTTGTTAACAAATTATGAAAGAGCATCGTCAAAGTTTTACTGCTAACTATAGTCCATATCTTACTCCGCCATACTAATTTTTTTAAGGATTTGTTTATTTACTTTTAGCCATTTTTACCCCCACCCCCCCATTTATGCTGTTTCTGTGTCCATTCACTGGGCAATTCTCTGTGTCCATTTCCTGCCCTCTCTTCTCATCCTTCTCCTCCTGTCTTCACTGAGATTCGATCCTCAGAACTTCTGTTGTGGGAGAGAGGCATCCTAATGCCTGCACCACTTTAATTCCTGGTTTTTCGGGGCATCCTGTCTTGTCCACTAGCATTTTTGACAATTTGCCAATGGTTTTCTTTTCAGAAACGAGACATTGCTATCCTTTGTGGTTCCCAATATTTGGGATTTCTTCCCCACTCTGCAGAAAACTGAGATCGCAAAACATTAAGAGTCTCAAATCTCCTCAAAAGGCTATGAAGTTGAAATCTCTTAATAAAATTGAATGCTAAGAAAACATCCTGCATAATTTTGTCAATATAAACTGATATTAACTGAAAGCTCCTGAAACAGCTCATTTTCAGAAAAAAAAGCAGGATCTACAAAGGACGCATGCAAAAAAAAAAAAAAAAAAGTAAGAGGCCAATGAATTGGGGAAGAACTTTGAAAAAGGCCTGTACTTGTTGCAAAGGAGGTGCTTCCTGCCCTGGAACAAGAATATCATATTCATAAATAACAGGTACCTTCCAAGTCATCCTCTGTATTGCCAGATATTTGGTTATATCATTTCCCTAATTAAAATTAATCAATGGCTTCCAATCAGTGTATGCAAAATCCCAAACTCCTAGGTCTGGTTTATGAGAGGCTTAGGTTTGGGCTCCTGCTTACTTAACCAGTGTCTTGCAGCTTCCTCCCTGGCCCTCTAGCACATGACTATCCAGTGGTTTTCTGAGGGCATCTCAGTGCTGCCCCATGTTTACCTCCTACTGCTGTCCACCACTTCATCCCCTGGGCCTGGTCTCTTCTTCCCTTTCACATGCTCCTTAGTGTTTGTAAATTTCATGCCTCCTTTTTGGAACCAGTCCCTACTGTCTTTCCATCTTTTGGGTAACCACTATTCTTCCTTTCTCTTTTGAAAAACTTGGTGTAAGTGTGTTCTCATCATAGTGAATTAAGACAAAATAGAATGCGAATATTCTCGCTGTCCTGATTTTGTGATAATCAGGGTATGCTAAACGTTCGCTATATTAGAAACCATGCATGTGTCCCCAGACAAAGTTTTTCTCCCTAGGTCTGGTTTTTCGAATGCTGGTGATAAACTAAACCTGATTTATTATATGACCATCCTGTATGGGAAAAGACTGTAACTTTGGGTATCTTTGGTCAACCTTAAGAGAGATAGCAGGGGGACGGATGTGGCTCGGGTGGTTGGGCATCTGTCTCCCATATGGAGGGACCTGGGTTCGATCCCTGGGGTCTCCTGATAAAAATTAAAAAAAGAAAAATATAGAAGGTGCGTGGGCCTCCAGGCCCTGTGCGCAGGTGCACCACCAGGCCCCGTGAGCCATGCAGCAAGATGATGACATAACAGGAGAGTGACACAAAGGAGAGCCAAGATGAGATGCACTGAAAAACTAAGAAATAAGATGGCACAGGTGGTAGGACGCCTCTCTCCCACTTCGGAGATTCCAAGGATCGAATCCCAGTGAAGACAAGGAGGAGAAGGATGAGAAGAGAGGGCAGGAAATGGACACAGAGAGTTGCCCAGTGAATGGACACAGAAACAGCAAAATAATAAATAAATAAATAAATAAATCATTGGGGAAAAAAAAGCATAAAGGAGTAAGATACAGATTATAGTTAGTAGTAATACTTTGATGATGCTCTTTTATGATTTGTTAACAAATGTTTCACAACAATGCAGGGTGTTTGGGAGGGGGGAGGTGATGTGTGGGAGCCCTGTATGATGTTATGCATGTTTGTTTTGTGTAAGTTCATGATGTTTACTGAACACTTACAGTTTATGTATGTTCATGTATGAATGATATACTTCAATAAGTTGTTTTTTAAAAAAAGTACGATTATAAAAATATATATATATATATATATATATAAATAAAA